>VZTI01000341.1:213640-265430 GCA_013397865.1 Struthidea cinerea | reverse complement strand
ATGTTAAAGTAGCTGTGATTTGATAAGAAACTTAAACAGAGAAAGATTAAAGTGATGAAGACCCTTGCTCCCAGGCAAGAAGAAAACCTCTGTTCCTAGAGATGAAGAAGTTCCCAGAGACAGATGAAGAGAACCTTTTGCTTCTGAACAGCTCATCCTTAAAATGGCATCCCATTAGCTAAAGATTGAACCCAAAGCAGTTGTGGAGAAAGCTGTAAGATGAGGGAAGGGACTTTCACATGCAAGCAGAGAACCATCTCCTGGGCGGCTGTCTTGCTGTGATGTTGAAGCCACGAGAGAACTGTTTCTTGTGGAGATGTCTCCATGGCATGAGCAAGAGAGACTCCACTCCCTAAGTGAACTGAAAAAGAGATTATTATAGAGGTGGTAAACTGACTAAAAAACTCTCAAAATTTGTCTTTTTATGTTGTCAGTGGGAGAAGGGAGAAAGGTGAAGGGAGGAGAAGTGTTCTGAAGGTTTAGTCTGATTTTTTTCTTTCTTTTAGGTCTGTTAATAAACTTCTTTATATTCTTTTAAGTTTTGTGCCTGCTTTGCTTTCTCCTAATTCTTATCTCACAGAAGCAAAATAAGTAAGTAATGGATATTTTGAACCAAACCACTACAGACACGTTTCTTAATAAGTTCCACACTCATTTTAAAACCTGTAGACCTTTGTCATGGAACAACTTTATTAAGAGTTCCGTTAAAATAATGTTTGAAAATTTCATATTCCCCCTTCAGAATCATGTATGTGTGAGATTCAGAATAATTTGATTCTGATATTCATAATAAGAAATCTGATTCTAACAAACTGTCATTAAAGAGAACTTGCTCTTGTGTGTGATTTTTAGTCTTTGCACAGATATACAAGTATCTTTATTTAGACCTTGAATAAGACAGTTCCTTCTCTGAAGAAATGCAAGTCCAATAGGTATTGTGTAACTGCCACATATTAAAGATGTCACTAGGAAAGTTTCCTTTACTCAGAACACTGGTAAAACACTCATTCTGTGACTTGAGATTCTCTAGTTATTATGTCACAGGCTCCATTAATTTAATCAAATTACTCTAAGTTATCCCTGAAGAATTGCAATTTAATATAAAGCCTTTTTAAAATTGCATAGCCACTTCATTTTAGCCCATATTAATTCTTTGATTATTTAAGACCTTTTTGCAGAATAAACAAGCTAAGGAAGTCAGTTTACCTCTATGCAAAGGTGGTAAGACTAGAACTGATGCAATTCTAGCTTTCCTAAAAGAGGAATATTCTAATAATAAGAAATAAGATAAAAACTGCACATAATTGCCTTGCAAAGGTGTTTTAAAACGACAGATATGATGCCCCTTACCTGGAAGTGTTCAAGGCCAAGTTGCATGGGGCTCTGAGCAACCTGATTTAGTGGAAGGTGTCCCTGCCCATGGTAGGGGGGTTGGAACGAGATGATCTTTAAGGTCCCAACCCAGGCCATTCTATGATTCTATGATTTGAATGTATTTGTGTTAAATATATTCAGTATATTCAAGTAACATGTTAACTACTGATTTGATTACAAACTTAAAAACTTTGACGTGAAATAAACTGAGAATGTTAAAGTATTTTTAGTCCGGATGAAAAAAGCATTGTAACAAACAGTGACAATTTACAGTCAAAATGGGACACTTGTTGGGTCACAGAAATAATAGGTTTCTGTGCTATTTACCTTATGTTACTGAAATAAAAGTACTAAAAGTTTCTAAGGTTGCAAATCAAAATATAGAAAATTAAATATTTTTACATTATTTAACAAGAACAGTCAGATCATATGTTAAAAAGTAATGACTTTAGGTAGTTTTTACAGTAGAAAAATTATGAAATACAACTGACTGTTATCCATGATGTTTGGTTATAATGTAATATTGAAAATAAATGTGATGCATTGTGTTAACTACCCTCTCTTTTTGTATTTAAATAATATTAATCTGAGGCAGAGACAGTCTTATTGGGAAAAGCAGGTCTTCTGATTTCAGAAATTGATCTCTTAAGAGGTATGTAAAGACAATTTTCCATTCTGATGTTGTACCTCAAATTGTCTGAACAAAAATGGGGTCATAGCAGAGTAATAGCAAGAGGTTAATAGTGAAAATGCTGTTTCTTCAACATTAATCTGATATCTAGAAGATTCTGCTTCAGATGTATCTTCTTAGGAATATAAATTAGGGAAAATAAGTATTAATGTTTAAACTTACAAATACAAATAGAACTCTAATTGACATTATATTTTTTCTTTGTGGAGCATGAGATAAAATCGCTATATGTTAAGATATGGGAAGAATAGATTAGCCCTAGCAGTCAAAATGAAACTCTTTTTTTGTAAGTAGTTAACAGGGGTCAGTTTCAGTTATTCCAAATGCACATTGTACTTCTGCACATTTATACTTTTCTACAGTGAACAAGAAATAGGTATTTATGAAAATTTCCATGATAAAAAAAGATACTATGCAAATGTAGTAGAACAGCTGCAACAAATTGCAGTAAGACACAGTGCAGATTATCTTTTGCATCTGTTCTTTCCTTTTGGGTTGCATGTTAAATCTTGAACTCAGATGAGGAAAGATCCCATAAGCCAGAAAAAAGAAACTACAATGCTGAGTTATATTCCACAGAGAAATTGCTGGAAAACAGGGCACTGTAAAGCATGAGCTCTGCACTGCCACCTGATTCTGTTATTTTAACACAAGTTTTCTCCTGGAAACTGTTGGCATGGCTGGATGGAGCTGAACTGCTGGGTGCATGGTTTGTCTTAGGGCTAAATGCTTATATATACTTGCTAGAGAGAAAGACAGTTAAAGAAATTTAACTTACCTCCTTTTGAAAACTATTGCAAATAAACCTGCACTGTTTTTCAGTAAACATTTCATAAAAATTCCAAACTCTTTGTCATTGTGTGTATTCTCAGAAGACATATAACCGAGAGCTTTAAGACCCCGTTGATACTCATTGGTGGAATAGATTGCAAGAGGTTCAAAAATGCTCTTTCTGTCTGGTGAGTCAAAGCATACCTCAATATTGATTTATAAAACTGTAAAAGCTCCACAGGGGCAAATAGTATGAGTTTAAAGAAGTTCCACATGGATTAACCTAATGAACCTGAAGTAGTAAATATCAGACTTCTTTTTAATTCATTTTAGATTTTAGGGAGTAAAGTTCTAGGTGATTTTGATTTATCGATTTGTATTTTCATAGGTCTGTAGAAGAGTTTTCCAAGCAGTGTAAAATCTCATATAGCAAACCACAGGAGTCTTGTCTTCAGGTCTTTATGCAGGCAAAACTCCTAAAATCTTCAATGAGCTTGGAGTAAGCTTGGTGTACAGAGAACTAAAATAACTAGATACACAAAAGCAGAGAAGGAAGTTTTTCTACCTTGAACTCTCATTTTCAGTATGTGAAATACACTCAGTTTTTTTTTAGACTTCCATAATTTATTACTGTACTGAGAGCACAATTCATCCCTCTTACGTTTCAGAAGTGTTTGGTGATGGTGTTACAGTTATAGTGAAGTCTTGCTAGTATTCAGCACAGCTAAGGGAAACACAGTGAGAGCAAACTATATATTTTAGATAAGTCTTTCCCATCTTCCAGTCTTGTAAAAGTAAGTAAAGGTAGAGCCAGTTCACAATTTTAATTGGGAATTAAAATTTGTCTGGTCCTTTATATTGCTTGTATGACTTTTCTAATCAGGGTTCGTCACTGTAATGCAAAATGAAATAACCAGAATTAATCCAAGTTTTTTATCATAAGAATCTGGAAAATGTATCTTGAATAGGTTGACTTGCAACTATAAA
The DNA here is from genome assembly GCA_013397865.1 of Struthidea cinerea. NCBI lineage: Eukaryota > Metazoa > Chordata > Aves > Passeriformes > Corcoracidae > Struthidea > Struthidea cinerea. The sequence goes on along the minus strand of VZTI01000341.1, from coordinate 261,607 downwards.
TTACTTTACGTAATGTTGTCTCTGCATGGTTCAAGTAATGCTTCCCTCTCCAGAAAAGTTTTGCTTTGCCAGGTTCTATCATCAGAGAAGATCTGGGTCAAAAATATAAACCATAAAATCATTTGGATTTCTGCTTCCAAAATCAGTGGTTCCCTGTGCTGTAGTTGTGGATAAGCAGAGGTTCAAAACAAGGCATTGTAATTGTTAAGTCTTTGGTAGTGTTTTCACTAGGAGCATTGTGATTGAATTTCCATGTTTAGAATTTCCTTGATCACTACTGATGCTGTCCAGTGGCCTCTGATCTGGAAATGCATTTAGCCAATTTTCTAAATTCCACTCAGTTTTGGGGTTTATTTTGACATAAATGTGTCATGGCACAGGTTTTACTGATACTGATTTTTACTATTAAGTACAAAGAAGAGAAAAACACTGGAATGTTTTGTGGTAGTTTTCTAGTAAAAGCAAGCGAAAAACTAAGAAAAATTTAGGGACTCTGGCCACAAAATTCCGTGGGAAAAAATAGCCCTATATGTAATATATATACATCTTTTATACCTAGAGTAAGTTCCTGGCTCTAAGCCAATGGTGAAGCCAATATGGACATTTTTTACAGGGCCCAGAATTTCACATTTTGTTTTTAATTTTTAATAAAGCCATTTATATGAATAAATTTCAGTCCTATCCTGACTTGCAAATATGTGATACTTATAACTGGGTCCACAGGATAAGGGAAAAACAAGATTTTAATAAAATATTAGTAGTAAAAACTGAAACCATAACCTATATCCCTATTAAAAGCTTTTTAACAGTAAACACTCAGAGTGGCGGGCACTGGCACAGGTTGCCTGCAGAACCTGAGGATGCCCCATCCCTGAAAGTGTTCAAGGCCAGGTTGGACGGGACCCTGTGCAACCTGATCTAGTGAAAAGTCCACGGCAGGGGGCTTGGAACTGGGTGATCTTTAAGGTCTCTTTCAACCCAAGCCATTCTATGATTCTCTGAATCCCAGCTGTAGTCTATTGGTCAAGTCTGGCAAGGCAGCAGAGTACAGATCATATCAGTGTCCATTTGTTCTCATATTCTGACATTCTGAACATAGTATATATTTTTGGACATAAGTTGTGGCTCTTAATGTGAAAAAAAATCTCCACTGCCTTTATTTCTATGATCAAGGAGAAGCGTGAATGGAATAATTTAGTTGTGCTGTAATTTTTTAGATTTTCATAGAATCCATTCTATGAGAAACATGGAGGTGTCATTAAATGAAACCCATAAGAATCTCAGCAGGAAGAGCAACAAAACACAACTGAAAACCAATGCAATAAGCAATCCACAAGTTAATGAAAGTAAGACTAATGAGAATTATTCTTCTCTCACAAAAAATATTCAGTAAATAGCATAATCATTCGCATTTTACAACATATGATCTGAACTGAGCCAATGGTTACAGGTGATCCTTAGTTATTGTGTTTGTAGCCAGGTGGGCGTTGGTCGCTTCTCCCAAGTAACCAACATAACGAGAGGAAACAGCCTCAAGTTTTACCAGGGGAGGTTTAGATTGGATATTAGGAAAGATTTCTACATAAAAGGGTTGTCAAAACCTAGAAAATTTGCTTAGGGATTTTGTATGTCCATAAAGGAACAAAACAGGCCTACATATAGGCTACTTAATTAGAACATTATCCTCCCAATGGGTTAATTAGAACATAAGCTGGGGAAGCGGAATAATGGAATATTTCCAAAGGGAGAAATTTCAATGCATCCTCTTTTAAAGCTGTATTGCCAAGTGGGGAAAGGAGAACGAACTCATCTGAGAGCATATATTACAAGACTGGGTTTCTATTTAACTTGTGTACTTGCTTTTGTTTACCACAGTTAAAATGAATTACTTTCCTTCTGCTGTATCTGACCTGCATTCTTCTTCCTCTGAGAACAGGGAACAGCTTTATTTGTTTATTCCTGTAGTCTGTTTACCTTAAAGGGATAGTGCCCTAAAACTCTCACTTGTTTCTTTGTTGGAATTGGACAGAAGGTAAAAAACCTGTAAATGGTGTGCTGGTTTTGACAGCCAAAGGGCAAGTATGGCATTCCAAGGCTCCACTCCCTGGTTTTGTAACCATGACAGATGGCAATCTTTTTAACTTCATTTTCTCTCTTGAGCGTCCCTTCCTTTGCTGCCCTGACAGTATATTTTTTCCATATTATAGCGATTCAATATTCCGAAATATAAAATATCTTCTCATGCATTATTATACCTCAGTTTAATTAAACAGTTCTACTGGAAATCCATTCCAGCATGAAGAAGAAGTCATGTTAGCTCACTGGTTACCTGTTTTCACTACATCTGTGATTCCTGTATTTTCTTCAGCAGCGTATCCACTTTTTCATGAAACGAAGAAATGTTTGGGAAAAAATAGTTAAAAATAGCTAGATTAATTTTCTGAAGGCTGAAGTAAGCAAACATCAAATCAAAGCCTGATTCAGGTGAGCTAATTTAGCAACAGCTGTTGTCCCCCTGCTTTGGTGCTTCAGCTGGGCCTGAACGTCATGAGTAACGAAGAGTGATTACCAGAAGGTTTCCTCTAGGAAAGACTTGGAGCTCCATGATCTTGATCTAAAATGTAAGTCAAGTTTAGTTTACATATATGTGTATTGTCAGTAACATCACTGGATCCTGACCTTTTCTTCCAAACCCTGTCCCAGAAAACCTCTTGCCCCACAAAGACACTGGGCGGTGGCATGTCTTACTGCCATCTTGTTGTTGCACAAGGGACCACCATCAGTCTTCATCTGAATTCTGTGCAAATACTGTCTTCCTCTGCAAAAAATACATTTCCTGCATGATGTGTGGGGTAAATGCACTTCTGTCTTTGACGCTTCTTCAATCTAAGAGATTTGTAGGCCATTTCTTCTAACTCTGTCATAATCTGATGCGCTCAGTGTTATTTGCAAAGGTATTTGTAAATCTAGTTTTTTAAAATGTTGACACTCATCCTCACCTACCATGTAATCCTTAGCTGGCAGCAGTTTACATTTTCTGGAGGAAGGTTATGGATTTCCTTCTAAGGAGCTGAAGTGGAAATGCACTGCAATTGCTGAATGCAGATGTTTATGCTTACTCAGCTTTACTGTTGAAACTGCACTGCTGCCAACAGGTAATGGTAGGCTGCTCATGTAACCATTTGTTGTCAAAAGTTCTTCTCTTCACTTTCCCCTCTAAAGTGGCTGCTGACTCAGGTAGCTCTGAATGGCTGCTGACTTCTGCCATCCAATTTTATTTCCCCTTTTACTTGCTTTTGTGAACCTCAGTTCGAGAAATACTACATGAAGGCTTTAACAAGTATATAGCTGCAGCATGTGCCTCAACACAGCATTGTCCTCTTGAGATTAAAGTGAAAATGAAAATCATCAAAAAATATGAAGCATAAAAGAAAAATAGAAAAAGCATGTACGTGGGAACAGAATAGAGAAATGTCAAAGGGAAGAGAAAGAGCATCCCTCCTAGGAAATCTGTCTGAATTTACAGAAAGGAGAGAATGAAATAGCGACGATACTAAGCTTTCTTCTTTAGCTATTTATTCAGATGAAAGGAGTGATATCTACATCATTCAGGGATCAAATGACAAGAGAAAAAAGTTATGAATTAGGAAGCCAGAAGTCAACTTTGAAATTGATTTTTTAAAGATTAGAGGCTTGTAAAAACCTGACAATTCAATAAAACTAGAATCTACATAACTTTTGAAAAAATTAAAGGACAGCTGCAGGAAGGAGAAATATTCTTAGTATGCAATTTAAAAAGTTACTTTGTACTTGGTATTTAACATAAACCTGGGACACACAGTCCTTTTTTAGCAATGTCTTACCCACTAAAAAGACCAGTTAGAATGGTGTACAGTAGCTAACACTACGTATTTCTTACAGGAGAAACAATGTCTGTCTTAAATTACTGAATGCAACCTTTTCATACGCAGAGTTTGAAATGCTACAAAGCTTTGAAACCATAACTAAAACAAAAGACTCTGAAGGGGTATAATAGCAATAATAAATAAAATAATAAAACAAGGGGAAATTAACTGATAACCAGGTACCAAAGAATCTTTCAAAGTGGGCCAAAGCTGACAGCTGATGTAAAAACCAAACAATGGCAGCAAATTGAACTGAAGAGTCTTGCTCCAAAATGCATACGCAATCAAGTTATCATTAGCTGTAGTGATGCTTAACATTATAGATATTTTTAAATAAAAATCCCGTGGTTCTTTCCTATGCTTTTTTTTAATTAAAAAAAAAAAAGTTCACTTGCTGTTGCAGAATTGAAAATTACCTTCTTTGACATCATTCATTTTAGTAGCGGTGAGCAGAAAATCTTACAGATTTTCTTGAGCAAGAATTCTTGTTTGCTTGTTTTATTTTTGATTAACTCAACATTCAGTACAACAATTAGTTTTATCCCATCAGCATTTTTATTGCAGGGCTGGTACTCTTGAAGATGCACTTTTTGAGTAAAGGTTGTAATTAATCAGAATAACCATTTTACTTTGTCCGACATGCAAACTGTTCCACTAATTATATTTAAATCTCCTTGCAAACTTTGTCTTTCAAGATGTGCGCATTTATGTAGTACTTAGGAAACCGGGTTGAGGGAAAAAAAGAAGGGATAATGTTAAGGTTACAATCTAAGTGGTCATTGGCAGCTAACATTACCTATGAGAACCGTATGTCAAGGTCTTTTTTCATTTCTATTCAAGATTCTTGATAGAGATCAAAGTTTTTAATATATATGTATATATTTACATATTTAAAATCTTAATAAAACTGCCAAATGATGGTGCCAAAAGCAGAGTTAACAAGGCATTCCATAGCTAAGGCTATAACTACGGTAAAAATTTAGAGGATAACACTCTGACCTGGAATATTGGTGATTATCAACCAGTTTCTAAAATGTCAGTTGAAGTTTAGTCTTTCTAATCAAATATTGGTGATAAGATAATTTATAAATATTCAGCTTCTGTATAAAGCCTTCCAAAATTTCTGTCTCTTTATCAGTGCTCCTCTATCTTGTGCAAATTAGAAACAAGAGGAAGCCTATGGCTGCGTCAATTGGACGGTGGCAAGTTTGGGGGGAAAAAAAATGATGTCTCTCAAAAAATTCACATATTCCATTTTTTTTTATGCAGGCAGGTCAGATTCTTTTAAAAGCAGAAGGATTTCTTTTGGAGGAGGAGTCATCTGGATGGATATAATTATGGGTTAGGGAAAAATGTCTATTTTGAGCAATGGACAATTGATTTTTATACACAATCACAAGGACATCATATTTTTGTAGAAGACATCTTCAGAATACTTAAAAGAGGAGCATATTCTGGAACTTGTCTGGTTTAGGAAACAATAGCTATTTTGATTTCAGGTGAGACTAGTATACCTCATTAAATTATTGGAGTGATTTGAAGGTATTTTTACTGTAGTCACCAAACAATGTATTATATGACATGTATTGTACATAGACTTTTCTGACAGCATTTGATAGAGTTTCACATTTGAAGCTAATGTATAACCTGTAGACTTCTGTAAAACACATGGGATTTCTGTTGTACAGACAGTAATTGATAATCAAATGAGTGTCTCCAGCCTTTTGGTTAATAGTAAATAGTCACAGAATGCAACACAGGACAGAGAGTTTCTTCTAAGAAATAAAAGTGATTGAGATAATTTGGCCCCCTTTGCTGTAAATTATTGTTTTTATTGAGATTCAGGATAGGAAAGCCTGGGATGAAAAAAAAAAACAACATAAAATTATAAGGTGACGAGAACAATGGAATAGGGAAGTGTATTCAATTGAAATGATTTATGTGTATTGCAAACAGCCCCCGAGGCTTGCAGTGCATCTTTCACCCCTTTCCTGGAATGAAGGCACAGGTAGCAGGCATGAATGAGAAAAGTATGAAAAAAAAATCAAGGGAACTCAGGACTGAGAAGGAATGGATCCAAATGGCAGCACCATACTCTTTCCAGAGAGATCTGGGGACGCTGGTGCTCACTCCAGCATTTCCAGTCTCTTTGCTTGGGGATGGATAAAACTGCCCACGGTCAGAGCCAGACGGGATTCAGAAGGGTAAGTGTAGCACCAGAAAAAAAGAGTATATGAATAAACTTTATTCATAAGTTTATTGTATAAAAAAATTAAGGATACTTTCGTTGACATCTGTCTGCATAGATCTGGAATTTAAATGTTGGAATTACTATAACTGGATATAAAAATCCTTATTTGAATATATTTTGAAGAATTACCCTAAGAAATTCTTGATGAATATGTATTTATACATACATATATATACACATACGTACATACATACATATACTTTAACATTTAAATTTATCTGATTCATTTTTAAATAAAATACAGCTATTTTTCTTCCCTATCTGTACAAGATATGAGCATGTCTTACACAATTATAAGTAGTTTTCTAAGGTACCCAAGCTGGGAAAGAAAGTATTTATTATGTAAATATTTTAAATTACCACATTAATTGCTAGGAGCACAGAAAACAATACAGATTTTCCCCATTTATATTAGAAGTGTATATTGGAATGAGAAAACAAAGCAAAAAGCTTCTAGTATGCCCTCTTGACAACATGATACAAAAACTTGAGGAAAATGTTGCTAAGTTGTAGTATCTGTACATAGATTAATTTGGCAGAGTTCCTTTAGAAGAAGAGGAAAAATAGATGTTTTGGTGGGGAAAAAGAAACTTGCTGATTTCCTGAGTAATTAGAATGTGAACGTGACAGTCCTCACAGAGCAGCATCTGTCACCAAGGCAGTCTGATATTTAGTGGAAAGAATTAAACAGTGAGCAGTTCCTGATCAATGCTCAGCCAGCTTAGGAAGAAAGGGGCCTAGGAATACTTCTGGTAGAGTGCTTTGTAGCTTGCTCATGGCACGTTTTCCCTTATGGTGCCACATTACAATCTCTAGGAGGCATTATCCCTGGGAGGGAAGCTTACACAGGTCTTCTTTAGCATCAGTTTTTTGGGCTTCAGACCCTTTTCACTTCAGCAAAACCATTCATTCTGAATAAAGTTAATCCCTTTCTAGAAATAGATAATTAGCAGAGCAATAATTATAAATAAGATATATTAACAGTGCAAAATAGTTATAAAATTACAGATTTAATAACATAGTTAACCACTGCATGTTTTCACAAATTACAGTCATAATGAATGGCAAAAATAGTCAAGGGGAAAACACTCTCAAAACAATGATGTGTACTTACATATGTCCAAGTGCATTAAAGGACTGAAAGGGGACAAGGGTCAGATGAGAGGAAAAAGTGGAAACAGTTGGGAAAGTTGGTAGAAGACCTTTAGATTCCTTCACTTTCCTTCACCTTCCCCCTCTGTTATCCAGCCTCTATTTGAGAATAGGATTCAAATGGATGCAAACATGTCCCTTATCAGAAATTCTGCTACACTATTTAAGGGGCTTTGCAGTACTGTGATAGGCAAGGTATTTACTTCACCATGTCCTCCAAACAAATAAAAGTCAATTCTGTTTCCTCAGGGATACAATCTGAACGAGAGGATCGAGAATGAGAATTATTTATCTTTTGTATATAATGATTACCCAGAAAATACATCAAATGACTCGGGGAAATACAAATACTAAAGCATTATTGATACAATCAACTATGAATAGTCAATAAGCCCACAGCTCTCAGGACACAATGGGTAAAGTCTACAAAATCTCCTTGCTTCCAAATAGGATTTCCATTGCAAATTTATAACACATAAACTGATGCTTAGAAATCTGTTTTGCAGGTCCTGCACAAGCTTTTCCAATACTCAGCTATGTAGTCTTTAAATATACATGTATATTTCTTCTCACATCATTTAGTTTTATTTCATCACACTTGTGTAGAAAAACCTGGCTTGACTAATACCTAACAATAGTAATTAACAGTAACAAGTAGTTGTGGTAAAATAAGATGGTACATAATTAATAATCTATTACAGCTAGTTCTGCTCTTTGAATTTTCAGAGAGCACAGAATAAGAATTCTGATAGCATAAATCCTTGTATTTGTATTGTGTTAAATTTCATAGGTATGTACCAGAAGCCTCGCCTGAAAAAGGGACAAAATGACATGGTACTCTACTATAAAATAAAATACAAGGGGTATTTGTGTGCTTCTAGTAGGAATTCTTTTTGTACAAAATATACATTCCTTATATTTTCATTCATGGCAAATTTCTGCTTACCTACTGAGCCTATCTTTGATGTTTCACTCATTAGCTTATCTAAAAACTTCTCCAATAAATGATTTCAATATTTCTTTATCCTATATGCTACTGCAGTATTAAATGGAGACCATGTTCAATAAAAAATATGCAAAAAAAATTTCCCTTTTTCAGTTTTCTCGGGGGAAGTCAGTTCTACAGGAGAGAGCTGACTCCATTTGTCTGTGTGCGTGCACATCTTGTAAATATTTTTTATTTTGTTCTGGTCAAGAACACAAATTCATATGTTAGAGCTGGGCACTGTTGGCTGACAACTTTTCAGTTGTGTGAGGGTTTGCTACAAGATGCTTCTATGTCTGGCTTATCATGTGTGTCTAAAACAGGGTTTGAACTTTCCAGAAAAATTGTCCCCCTAAGGAGCAGTTAACGAATGCTGGAAATCCAAGAATATGAACATGCACCAAAACTATTTATTATTAGGGAACTTTTTATGTATTCAGAAGCACCACCAGCCCTGCCAAATGCCAATTATTCAGATTAAATCTCATTTCAAATGAATGGGGCTTTTTTCATATTAAAAATGTTAGTACAGTCAAAAATTGTGTATGTTAAGATCTTCCAAACACCTAGTTAAAGGGACATATTTAATGAGATTATTTTTTTTTTTAGCAGAAAAGCTAACTACTGGGAAATGGATTTAAAAGTTTTAAAAGATGCAGTATTCAAAGTAAAATGATCAAAACGTGCTTCATGAAAAGTAAAAACAAATCCAAAAGAGCACATCATTAAAGTTGCATGATTTAAATTAGTTTTGTTACCAAGCTGGACTCATTCTGGGGTCATAGCTACATGAGGAGCTCTTTTGTTGTGTTTTAGTTTCATGGGTGTTTAAAGTAGCAAAACATTATCATCATGCCCTGCACAAAATGTTTCTTGCATATAAATCATCTTAGTGTTTAACTGTGTTGTACCTTATCTGATTCTATATATTTTATTAGAATTAATGGTTTCAAGAAACACAAAAGACGCAACTGACTTGCACAGAAATATTCAGAAAAACACAGGTTTTAATATATATCTTTGTAAAAACCCATAGGTACATTTGAATATCCCAGTGATACACAGGTTTAGATGGAAGAGAAACATCATTTATATATTCAGACCCGTTTAAGAGGTGATGTTGAAGGCTCTTAAAGGAAGTAACAAAAATTGGTGGCATTTTGTCATGAGATTTAGTGGTAGCAGGGGAATCAAGAGCTGCTTTTGCCTCTGAATTTCACCTATTGTGTGGCACGGGAGGAGGGATGAGCTGAGAAACCCCTGATGTACCTGGAGAGAGAAGGGTAATTCCAAAATGCGCAGAGCAGCAGAAACAACTACAGGTCTACCATGTGAGCAGCTGGGCTCACTCGGAGTTCACACCATGAAGTAGCAACAAATTACAATAAATTCTAATTGTCTTCCCTTGGGCGAAGAAAGTTTACGTTAAACTCTCTGGGTATCAGCAGTGGAAGTGGATAGGATGCAACATGAGCTGCTATTTCCTCAGAGGATTCTAACCCCTTTTTTACACAGCAGAAGATTCATCTTCAGTTCAGTTTAGTTCTGAAAACCTTCATTTGAAATGTCACTGAAGTCTGTCATCAATTTAGAAATTGTAAAAGTGTAAAAGTAACAAAAAGTTTTCTTTGGCTGCCTCTCATTAAGAATAAAATTTCTTTGAATATCCTCGGTATTCATGCTCAGAAAAATTTTCCCCTGAAAATTATCCATACTTACATGTGGCATCTTTTACACCTAAATGCCCTAAATGTTTTTTAATGTTTATTTTGGAAGTAGAATATTCTGAAATTGCACAAAGAAAATATTTCATGAAGGTTAAATACAACAAGACTGATTATTATCTTTAGGTCTATAAAACTATTTTGTCCCGAGTCAATAAAACTTTGTTAAGAAATATTCTGTTTGTTTGGTTTTTTTTTAAAAAAGAAACCTTCTTCTGCAGTCATGTTCTTATCAGATATGCTGACACAACTAACTGTGCTTAGGATATCAAATATTGAACACTGTTTTTATTCACTGTTTTGGGAACTGGAGTGCTGAGAACTGTCAGACTTCTTTCAGCCTGAGCACAGATCTATTTTATAATTTTTTTTCTCTCCATCAAGAGATTTCAGCAATCATTTTTAGTAGAGTACTGTTGAAATCAAAAATATTTTGAATGTGTTAGTAATACAAAATTCCTAGCAGAGCAGTGGTTTACAAGAGAAATAATAGAATATTGAAACCATTCACACAGAGGGCTGTTAATATATCAGTTTTCCACAAAAAAAAAGGGAAAAAGTTATCCTGGTTTTCTGTAAAATTCAGTTTTCATGGAAAAAGGTTTCACAAATGCCAGCACCTGTATTATCCTTTTTGAGCTGCAATACGCAGGTATGGCATACAGATAGAGACAGGTATAAATTTTAATTTTTACGTTTGTGAGAGAGAATGTTACCTTTTTTGCATGTATTTGGCTTTTTAGCTCCCAATACTGACAGTTTGTGCTTGAGAAGATTATCTTCTCTGATTTCTCACAGAAGTCCAACTGGATCAGGGGTGATGCTTATTTCCCCTGCCCCCTAGGTTTTTAGTTTAAAATATAAGAATTTTTACAAATTACTTCATAGGGAAGATGAACAGTATCCTAAACCAGCACCAACGGAACCCAGGCTAGCAACATTGGTTGCAATGATATCTCTGCCTCATGCTTTGTGGAGGGCTACCAAAATCTGCAAAGTGCATATACTGTTTTAATAACATATACATCCTAGTAAGGCATTACATGATTGAATTAAATGCTATATATCTGTTGTGTCACCTAAGATACCAAACTTGCTAATATTCTTAAAAATTTCCATATTAAATTATGAATAAGAATTTCAGGATACTCCAAAAGTTTTTGGTCTTATATTTCTGGGGTTTCCTCTTTTTTTTTTTCCTTTTTTTCTTAATTTTTTTCCTGAATCTCAGTTTTGTTTGAGGAATGAGACATGCCTGAATATTATTACTAATACAAATATAATTTCTACTCAGTGTATTTGAATTTTATTCCACTATTACTCTTTCAATGAAAATTGAGCAAAATGTATAAGCTGCTGTTTTCCATCAAGTATTTCATAAAATGAGATATCAATATGTGGTAACATCTACATACACTGTTTCTCAGCTGAGTTTCTATGCCACTGCTTTTTTATTCTTTGAGGAAATTGCTATCTTGATGCCTTAAGTTTTAACTTTTATATTTTTCAAATCCTGTACTGCTTAGCGTATAACTCTGAAGTTTCTTGTAGCCTGTTAACTTCTGCACTCCCATGCTAGGTAGACACAACAAAGCCTCTCCAGGCCTGCTCTTAAAGGACCCCCAGACCATCCTAGGCCCAAAAAGTATAAACCAAAAGCCTCTAAGAGGGGGTCAGCTGAAGGGAATTACATCATTAAACTGAAGCTTTAATTGGAGAACTAACCCTGATATCCAAATGAACCAAACCTATAAAAGTGTGAAGAACTCGTGACCTGTCGTCCATCTTGGGGTCCATCTTGGCAATAGCCTCTGGCTCCCCAGTGTGTGCCTTTGAAGGCCTTTCAAATAAATACCTACCTTATTCCCTTACTCCTGTCTAATCTCTGTTTCTAGGAGGCCTCTTAAGGCATCAGTCTAAGGAATAAACCAAGAATCTATTTAAAAACATAAGATATTCCTATAACATCTGGGTATACAATGCTATCAAAGCCTTATAAATGAATGAACTAACCAATTAGACAATTAAGAGATCTCAAGGAAAAAAAACCCAACAAACCAAAACCAGAACAAAACCAATAAAAAGATAAAAAGGGGAGACTTTAAATGCAAGCTACCAAAGAGACAAAATTTGATTCACCTCTCAGAAGAGCAAAAAAAAATCCAATTCTCTTTTGAGTCTTCTGTAACTCGGTGTTAAGATTTAAGGAGTTAGCAAATACATCCCAGAAAACTTTTTGTAAGAGAAGATAGGAAAATATGCTGTCTCCAAGGTGACTCGAATTAAATCTCTGTGTTCTATGTAGTGTTCTCTGACGTTTAACAAGATGAAACATCTTTTATAATATTAATATATCACCAGTATGAACTGCTGGCTCTGAACAGCAGAGGCAAAAAATAGCATGATTCTGAACAGCCATCAAGATTTCACAGGAACGAGACTTACTGTCTTCATGTTGGTGTTTTTTACAAAAGGGGTGTTGCATAGATATTTGTACTTAAAGCATTTGAAATAAATAAATTGCAGAATCTTCTGCAAAGGGTAATACATTGGGAATTTAATCTCTCCAGCAGCATTGTCAGCTGCTGTCCAGATACAGACATGAATCTGTGCTGAATGTCTTTGCAAGTGCATAAAAATGCTCACACGATGTGAGATTACCCAAACTGTTCTGCTATATTTTTATAGTCCAGATTCAGTATGGTTGCACATAATCCCTCTAGCACATGCATGACCATTGCTATTGATAATCTTAAACCTTTTATCTATCTTAACTATGTGGAAAAAACTTTCACAACCATTTCTGCGTCTCTGAGAGGAGTTTGCTTAGACTTTTTAGAATTACCTATGTTCAGTTTGATCAGTTTCTTCACCCTCAGCAGTATTTATTTTGCCGAGTCCCTTGCGTAGCCAGATTCTTTGCCCAGAATGTCAATCCAGCATCAGTTAATCAATCAGCAGGTGCAGGTAGTGACTACTGGTTTGTCTAGGCACAGCAGCAGTCTCATGGAAGAATCTCCTGGACTGTTCAAAACTCTTGCCTGGAGAACTCCTGCCAGACCTAGTCAGGTCACTGTGATTCACCTTACCTGGCATTCATTTGTTGTCTCAAATCAGCCCGTTGTCTCATCCGTGAGACACTCGATGGGGACTGCCTTGACCTCTCAGAAAATTAATTACTTGCATGCTATGGGCATGAACACGGGCACAGACAAATCTGATGTACTCAAGTGCACCAAAATTATAACTGTAGGACAAACTTGAATGTCATACTTCTGACTTAAATTCCATAGATTTTACCATTGAAGTTTTGTTCAAAAGAGCAGGGAAAGCTACTTGCAACTATTCTTCAGCCTGGAGGAGATTGAGGGGAGACCTCTTGGTGTTCTTCCACATCCTCATGAGGAGAAGTGGAGGGACAGGCACCGATCTCTTCATTCTTGACCAGTGACAGGACTTGAGGCAATGGCCTGAAGCTGTGTCAGGGGAGGTTTAGGTTGGATATCAGGAAAAGGTTCTTCACCCAGGGAGTGGTTTTGCACTGGAACAGGCTCCCCAGGGACGTGGTCATATCACCGAGTTTGACAGAGCTCAAGAAGCATTTGGACAATGCTCTCAGGCAGGTGGGGTTGATGGGGTGTCCTATGCAGGGCCAGGAGTTGGACTCAATGATCTTGATGGGTCCCTTCCAATTCAGCATATTCTACTATTCTGTGATTCTATGAAAATTTTTGGGTTTGGTCTAAACAGAGATATTCACTCGTAGTCTACCTTTCTTGAACACCAGAGAGCCTCCCCCAGACAATTTCTTTAGTTTTAAGTGGCAATACACTTACTTGAATATTATACAAAATCAAAGAAAGAATCGTAAGTTACTTGGATGGGAGGATAACTTACTTTTCTTCTTATTCACGTAAATGTTAAATCCTGTGAGTGATATGAAATTCCTGTAAGTGTTATCATTACTTCCCTCTCATTCATTATGGATAGCATAGTCTGATTTAAAACCCAGGAAGACCTAAGTGATTTTAAGGATATAAATGATTAGAGAAATATCCAGACCAGTATAAGTCAGATATACCATTATCTTTGATTTTTAAGATCATTTGAAATTTTATAACATGAGAGCTTCTTTTGTTTGAGGGTGCTGTAAGTACATTTCAAGGGGTCCTGCTGATTCAAAAAGCACTTTTTTTGCTTAATGATCATCAAGAAAGAATTGCAAACTACTACCTCAGAATTGTTTTATCAATGATAGACTGTGATATACACCATATGGGTAATTGAAGGGTAAGGAGAAGAAGAAAAGAATAAGCAATTCAGTGATTAAATAGGAATAACAGAAGTTACTCAATATGTGCGCATTTATTCATGTATAAAATAATTGCTATGAATTAATGAAATTTTAAATTGGGAAACACCTAAAATAATTGTTCTCTGCTATCCAAAATCACCTAAACATTTTTGTCTTTCTGTATTCAACCCTGTGATTTACTATAAATAGTCTACAGCTTGCTTTTCATTTTTTCTGCTCTCCTCTGAGTCTTATCTATCCAATAGGTGTGCAACAGTTATTTTTTGGTAAAAAAATTATAATTGGGTATTCAGCAAATTGGCATAATAAGGAAAATAATTTTTTTGGCTTGTTCTGATAGATTTGCAAAATGAGTGATGAGCTTGGCAGATGAGTTGCAACAAGTGGTGTTTTTCAGACAAAATCACGTGTGATAGGATAATGAGGAAAAACTAGCATTAGGGTAGAGTTACATAAGGAATGTGAGGATTAAGAGATTATGATATTAAAGCTGGAAAGAAGTGAGGAGCCACCCCATGCTGGTAAATTGAATTCTTTAATGCCTTCCTCCCCCCATGCCAATTTCACCTTTTTTACGACGTTGGTACAAACAGACCCCAACTCACATGAGCTTTTGAAGATTTCTCCCTTTCAGAGACCTGATTTTCCATTAGGGCAGGTACTAAGTGCTTTGCAAAGGGAGCTTTGCAAAAGCCCTTCATTTGCAAATATCCTTTATAAAAGGGAAAGGCCAGGCCATGTCTTCTGAAGGCTCACGGAAAAATTCGTCTTTGGGAAAACATGTTGAAGTACATTTTTCTGCTACATGATCATCCTGACTACCTCATGAGTAAGGTAGGACAACAGAAGCTCTATTTGATTTTAAGATTAAAACTCAGTGCATGTATATAACATTCTATTGTTTAAGATTCTTTTTCTTATCTAAAGATTGCAGCCAAAGTGAAACATTGAATGTTCTTAAATATATGATATATCTTGGCATTTAACATAACTGAGTTCCCTATCTTCAGAGCCCCTTGGGGTTATCTTAGAATTAAAGCAAATATTCCTAACGTGTTTTTTCATTAAAATGCACATTCTATACCTAAGATGTGAAGGTGAAGAAGATGAATATCAAGACTTATGTAAGAAAAAAAGCTGGAATATTATTCTGGCGGTTGCCAGGGATAAAATGTGTGAATTTCATTTATTCTCAGTGCTCATCTTTAAAAAAGGCATAACAATATAATTTTTAGTAAAAATTTAAAGGTTGAAGCTGAACAAAATGCTTATACAAGTGGTCTGGTAAATATATTAAATGTACATGAATAATAACAATCATGATAACACCAATACCTCCCTCCCCCATTGTACCTAACAAAAACTGCGTTCTTTCATCCCCTTGACTTGCTGTGTTTTGGATTCTAAGGGAAAAAAAAAAGCAATCAAACACACAACCTTTCTCTCATTATAAGATTTTGGAACCATTTTATTTATTTATTTATTTATTTATTACACCAAATTTTCCAAATTTGCATGTCAATCCTGTCTTATATTGAAGTAGAGGAATTTTCTGGAAAGTATATTGGCTTTCTCAATAGCTGAATTTTCTTTTGAAAACCAAGCAATTTCTTCCCATTATTATGATTTTCTCAACAGAATATATACTTTAATCACTTCAGTTCAGTCACATTTGAAATACATTATTTCTCCTGCTGATGCTTTTCAGGGAACTTTTAATAGATCAGTAGTTCAACAGGTGTTCTTTCAGACTCAAGATATTTATTCCATGTCTCACTGCTTCAATAAGAAGTAAGAGCTTTGGTAATTGCCCCTCATGTAAGACTAGTCTTTTATTTAATACTCTATGCAGGCTTGTTTTTTCTTCCAGTACGCTTACCTGTAAGCAACAGGAAATATTTTAATGATGGATTTATAACAAACCATGTGCTTGATTTGTGGAAATGCCAGGAATCTGTAGCTGATTTTAAAGAAAGGTATGATACGTCCTCTGTAATATAAATAGCATTTTTATAGTCTCTTAGAGTTGTGGCTTTTTCCCAAATGTCACAATACACTAAATTTTCTATTTCATATTTCATTCTCAAGTATTAAAAGTGTTAATATATCTTAAGTCAGAGACAGATTTAAGACAACATTTTATACATCCGAAGAAACATAGAGGTACATCCCTAGACTCAGAAAAACATTTATGAGGATTAAGTAGCTACTCTTTCATAAAGACCTTTGGATTTAGGTACCTCAATGTGTTGTGTTGGGTTTTTTCCTGCAGATTTAACTGGGCAACTATTGACTTTGGTTCCAGTGAATTTTTCTCTTTTAAGAGTTGTATAGAATAGTGAGTATTATCGAGTAGTTGCATTTAAAAAGCAGTGTGAAGCTTTAACAGAAAACGTAAAGCTATTAGCTAAGTTTAAATATGTGACATACTATGTTTTTTAAATTGTGTCAATAATAAGTGTTGCACATTGTTCCTTCAACTAAGGGAATAGAGAACAACTTGAAAAATGGAGTTGAGCAGATGACTCTTCTTCTGATGGAGAAGAGGTTAGGAGAGAGCAGCTTATTCCAAGGATCTTTTTTGTCAATGACAAAAAGAAGTTGGGTTCTGAGTCTCAAGTCCTATGCTTGTGAATGTTTTCACACATGAACAGTAGTGTTTTGAAACAGTGGATTTACTTTGCATGCAAATATTAACTATATTAATGATGAACATTATCTCAGACACTTGGAGGAAGCAGAATAATTGGAATATAGGGTGTTCAGGGATGTTGCAAGCTTCCTACTATAGGACAAAAAAGGGAAGGTTCCAGGCCCTGAAGGAAGGCAGTGGATGTGAGAATAATGTAAGTATCACAACAATTTATCTGACCAGCCATTTATTCCTCAAGAGATATAGAAACATACAAAAACTACAAGAGGTTATCAGGTTGAGTAATATTCAAATTCTAGGTACTGTTGAGCATATTTAATCTGACTGTAGCCTTTTAGTTATGTGCTCAGCTTTCATGAGCAAGGTGTATTTATGATTCTGTGCATTTAAATCTTCTGCCACAGCAGCAAGTAGTGATTGCAAGCACAACACCAGTATGAAAATACTTAGAAATACTAAGGACGTCCTGGAAGATACTGATATGAAATTCAAGCCCCAAACTATAGATGTGAAAGGCCCCTTTAACTGAAAGCTGCATAAAATAATTCCATCATAATAGCCTTAAATTTTAAAAAATTCCTGATTACACATATGTATTCCTGTAGATTTATGGACACATAGAGGTAAAATAAATGTTTCTATAGATTCACAGAATCGCAGAATGGCCTGGGTTTGAAGGGTCCTCGAAGACCATCTTGTTCCGACTCCTCTGCCAGTGACAGGGACACCTTCCACTAGACCGGGTTGCTGAGTGAACCATCCAACCTGGCCTTGAACTCTTCCAGGGATGGGGCAGCCACAGCTTCTCTGGGCAACCTGTGCCAGTGCCTCAACACCCTCACAAGGAAGAATTTCTTCCAGTATCTAATCTAACTCTACTCTCTTTTAATTTGTAGCCATTCCCTGTTGTCCTGTCATTACGGGCCCTTGTAAGAGTTTCTCTCCATCTTACCTGTGGGCTCCCTTCAGGTACTGGAAGGCTGCAATTAGGTCACCCCAGAGCCTTCTCTTTTCCAGGCTAAACAATCCCAGTTCTCTCAGCCTTTCCTCATGGCAGATGTTCTCCATCCCTCTGATCACCTTGGTGGCCTCCTCTGCCCTGGCTCCAACAGGTCCCTGTCCTTGCTGTGCTGGGACCCCAGAGCTGGATGCAGCACTGCAGGTGGGGTCTCAGCAGAGCGGGGCAGAGGGGCAGAATCCCCTCCCTGCCCTGCTGCCCACGGGGCTTTGGGTGCAGCCCAGCACACGGGGGGTTTCTGGGCTCCCAGCCCATTCTGGGGCATGTCCAGCTTCTCATCCACCAAATTCCTAGTTTTGTTTGTCTTTTTATTGATACTTTGCCATAACTTAACATCTGAATCCCTGTCTTGTTATATTCCCACTCTTTAAGTCAATGCACTGTGGTATAGAAGAGAGCGATCAAATTCTATATCTGCACAACTTCTTAAGGAAAACTCTGTTGAGCATGAAACATTTACTGCTGGTAAGTGCTTGTCACCCTTTAAACATTACATTTTAAATACCTTATTTAAGTAGTGGAATAAGGGATTTGTGGTCTCTATTTCAGTTACCCTCTTTCATGTTTAGAGAAAACAGTATGTTCGAGGTTCATTTCATCTTGTGTGTAGGTAGAGAAAAATTACATGGATTTCAGGGTACATGTCAGCCCTTAAGACTTGATCAGCTTTGGGTAGAAAGGAAAAAAACCAACGCCCTCCTTACCTACCCAAATAGGATAAGTGTTTCTTTAGTGGTTTTCATGAAGGAATGGACTGGTATTATTCTTTTGCCATCATAGCCTGAGACCTGATTGAAAGTACATATCATTTGGATTTGCTTAGGAATTTTTGATGTATCCATAATTTATTAGCAAGGACCTTTCACTGTATAATATTATGATTCTTAATTGAATTGATTAAACATTATTAATTCTTCTGTTTGTTTTTCATTTAATCGATAACCTTTGAAATATGTCTGAAACAATTATTTCTGCAAATATTAGAAAAAAAGTTAAAATTATTTTAGCCATTATGGATAATAAAAAAACTCTGTAGGATAGTCCACTCTATGGGTGGAATTAGATTTAAGACTAAAAGCTTTGTCCTCTAAAAAGAACAATTGAAAGAGCAGAAGTGTGAAAAAAATAAAACAGTCTGGCTTAAAGTGAAATGTAGGGAAAAAATAGAATGACAAGAAACTTGCTTCAAGGAAAAATTAGTTCAATGTCAAAATTTTGATCATTTTCAGAAAATGGTAAGAAAAATTAGGTATAAATATGTTAAAAAAAATTAATGAAGAATATATTGCTTTATATTCAAGGAAAAAGGAAACAACTACTCTCAAAATAATATTAAAGTGGAGAAGGATCATTAGATAAGGTCAAAGAGATTAGATCAGAAGAATTCTCAAATATGTAGATGAGCAAATAGAAACCAGGAACTAATAAAAACAAACTACAGCTTGTACGGATATGCGGACTATGGATACAACTGTTACTTCTTAAAGGTACCTTAAAATTGTTGGGTATTTTGCCCCAGTAAAGATGAAGATAATTTCTATATAAGTAGGATCATTACTACCGTATGAATCCATAGATTTCTCCCCATGAAATTTTAGCATGACTACATTGGGTACATTTATTGGTCTTATAAATATCAAATATATAATTCCTGCACATATTAGAATGAAATGGTGCAGAAGAATTTTCCCATTAAGAAATGGTCCTCAACATAAATTCTATAACGGCAATCAACCTAGAAATTGCAGGTACAAGAATATATATTGCTTAATGTTATTATTGTTTGTTTGTTTAGTTAAAAATGAGATGAAAGCCACAGATGTTTATTCTGGTCTTATACGTTTATTACTGTGGTCTAATTAGCCCATGAAAAATCGATTTTGAGTTACTTCTTGCAATTACAAAACATTTTGTTCTTTGTCTTATTTTTCCTGTCACCACAACCGGACCTAAATTATTGAAGAATTGAAATCTGAGTCAGCTATGATTAAAATATGCACAAGTGCAACATAACCCGAAAAATCAATGGCATTATTTACTGCATACACACTCTTAAAAATTTTCACATCAACTTTTCCTATCTTCAGATTCCTACTTTGCATAAGAGTTCCCATGGAGAATGATGCCTCTGTTATTCAGCACATTTCCAATTATAAAACACTAAAAAAAAAAGAAAAGCATATTACAGTGTTGGAGTTAACAGGAGGTTTGACATTAAACACTCAGCAACAGATACATAGAAGCAACAAAGTGCATTAAAATCCATCTAAAGAAATAATCCATTAAAAAGCTATAGTCCATTTTCAAAGCATTTAGAAAAGTACATTAGATGTCTCTAAATGAGTTATCTAAATATAATAATTAAGTAATAGTTCCTTGTGGAAGCAAAATAAAACATAAATAGCAGCTGTAAAATAAAAATGTGTATGTATACATATATATATATGTATATATATATAAAAGAATACATATAAAAAGCCAATGAAATCCAAGCTATCAAATGACCAAAAGAAAAAATCTTTAATAGATTTTTGTTTATTAATATAACAAGAAAAATATTCATATAATTTACCTCCAAAATCATTGAGCACTTCTGCCATATTAACTTGTGGAGTTTAAAATTCAGCCATCAGTGTAAATGTTAAGATATATTTTATCTTTATTTTAGACATGGTGTTCTGTAGGACTCAACACAGATTTCTGAAATTTGGTTCTAATAACTGAGTTGGTCACTTCCAGTGTGATGTTTGAAATGCAGAACTAGTTCTTTCAGTGCTAGGAGACAGACATAGACATTTTTTCCCAAAGATCAGCTGTGGCTCTACATGACAGGTAGGCTGATTGGGACTGAAATAATTTGGAAAGGCTGTGCTGAGGTGTCAGCTGAATTAGTGTATATCTACAAAGGGATCAATAAGGGAGGTGATAATATTTGTCCCCTTTCTCTGCACTTGCTGATGCTTCTGTTCTAGTATCACAGTTTCTAGGCTCCTCAGAAACGATTACCCGCTCCTGGGAAAGTATCTACACTGTCATCTTCAATTAGGACTTAATGCTTCACTTAAATTCAGATTACCTTTTGCTACTTGATTCTGCAAATAATCCCCAGCTGGATCCTTGCTGACAGTAACACAATGTGTATACCATTAATTTCCACAGGTCTTCCCATATGAACTCTTTGCTCCACACAGGGTTAAATCAAATGATGCAGGAGTCCATTTTCACCTCCTTTTATTTTATTTTTTTTCCCTTGGCCCAGAACATAAATTTAACTTTCTTTTTTTTTTCCTTTTTTTCTTTTTTTTTTTGCTATAACATCTATCATAGTTTTCCAGAGTAGGAAATGTGCTGTGATTGAAAACAAAGGTTTAAAGGAGCACAAATTCAAATACTCTGTTATTTGAATCACCACTAGTAATGCAGCCACACCCACTGAGAAATGCATCCTTATTTATCTGCTTTAATAATGTCATGATATTATAGATCTTTCAAACTCCCTCTGTTCCACTACCTTCCCCCTGATTTTTTTTTTTTTTGACTGCACTGAAGACTCCTTCTTATTTACTCATTGTAAAGCACACTTTCTGTACCTGTCCATCCTTCTGGCCCTTGCCTGAACCTTCCCAGTTAGATTTTATTCAGGAAATAGAATTAGAGATAGCATGCAAGATGTAATAACCAAATCAGACTTTTCTGGGCAGGCAGAGGGAAAGCATACGCTTTAAATACTTTCCCAATATTCAGCACATCAGGAGTTTTTTGAAACAAAATTGTAATGTACAATATTTCTTTATTAATTATACCAGGAAGAATGAAGCAAAGTTTTTTCATCACTAAATGATTGCAAGAACAGATCATATAACTTTTAATATATTTTCTTAGAACAGCTATTTCTCTGTAGTAAATTATGGAATATTTGGAATTTATTACCAAAACACACATAGACCTTGTTGACCATGCCTATTAATATATTGCTTCTAACATTTCTTTTATAACATTGCTGAAAAGTCTATACAATCTTTTTACAGAAGTTCAATACTAATATTTTTTTATTCTGAAAAATTATTTACAATGTCCTCTAAACAAGGAGAATTTTGTGGGTTTCATCTTTATCTTTTACAGTTTCCAGGTCTATTATCAGAAAACTTCCCATGTGTTGATGTAATGCCAAAGGGTGCAAATTAACAATTTTTGGGAATATTACCTTTAAACTGAAAAATAAGTTAAATTGAATTTGCGTCAGAAATTATGTTCAGTCTATGTGTCAGTGCTGGTTTGTTTTGTTTTTTTCATCAGTTAACAGACTGAATTCATTACAGAAACAACTATCAAATCAATAAAACAAATCACTGACTAAGTCAGAAAATTTGCTGTTTAAAATAGGATAGTTAAGTAACAGATTCCAATCTGAGGAGATTAAAATTTCTTTTGTTCATTTGTCCATTGTTAAAGCACAGTTTCTAATCATCACAGTAGTGCAGAAATATATCTTCTTTGGCATGTATAGTCATTAGTACTGGTAAGCACTAATTGGATATTAAGCCAATGCTCATGACGGTGGAACTGCTGCAGATTTACAGAATATATAGGCACAATTAGTTAAGAATTCAATGTGCTTCATTGTCTTAAACTAGTAATTTATTCCTGCTTTTCCAATTTTCCTAATAGTGTTGTAAATTAAAACAAAATCAAAAAACCCTCAACCCACCAACCAACCAACCAACCAACCAACCAACTAACCAACCAACCAGAAATCCAGTAAGTAGTTCATGGTCTTGATTTAATTTGTACTGAAGTAGAGTTGAAACAATATCAGCTAAATAAACCGTGTTTAATGAAATGTGACTTTTAGCAATGACCAGGAAAGAACTCTCTTGCTCTTACAGGCAAAGTAATAGCAATTAATAAAAATTGTGGAATTCTGCTGTTCAACGTTGTTTTCTAATTCCATGAGTACCTTTAAGGTCTGTACAAGGAATCTAGGTCTTCTTCTCTCACTTTTTGCTCTAACTCAAAGTGGCTGTAGATTTTCCTTGTTTCTCAATTTCATTCACCAGTACGAAAGTAGATATGAAAAGAACAAGAAATATGTTAACTCTACAGATCATCTTTCTAACTCTTCTA
Organism: Struthidea cinerea; assembly: GCA_013397865.1. Taxonomy (NCBI): domain Eukaryota; kingdom Metazoa; phylum Chordata; class Aves; order Passeriformes; family Corcoracidae; genus Struthidea; species Struthidea cinerea. The sequence continues at coordinate 238,480 of VZTI01000341.1, read as the reverse complement.
GTGTTGAGTTCTATCTTGGGCCATGACACGACAGTAGTGTTTTTCCTTGCAACCAAGGAGGTTTTCTTGCCTAAGAAGCTGCAGTTTCAGATAATCCACTTTTTTCAGTGGAAAATTATTTTATTGGACAAGTAAACAAAATGTGACATTATCATCTCAGCTCCAGAGATCAAAAATGAGATAGAGTCTGATTAGTGGTTCTGAATAAAAATCACAATAAAAAATGAAAGGACTGTGGGTACCTCATCCTCCTCCACATCCCACTTACCCAAATCTCCTCTTTCTTTCTAGAGCAGGTCCACATTTTCCCTAGTCTTCCTTTTATCACCAATGTACCTAAAAAACCTTTTCTTTTTGCCCTTCATGTGCCTGTCCATGTTTTCTTAGATCTTTAATTTGACTTTCTCTTTCCTGACCTGATCCCTGGCTGTTTGGACAATGTCTATGTATTCCATCCAAGCTACTTGTCCTTGCTCCCATCCTCTGTGGTTTTCCTTGTATTTGAGCTTGTCCAGGAGCTTCTTGTTCATCAAAACAGTTCTTTGCCTTTTCCTCTCCGCTGGGATGCATCTCTTTGGAACTCTTACGAGTTAAGCTTAAATATTAACCAGTTTTCTTGGGCCCCTCTCTCTTCCAGGGCTTTTCCCCTTGATGCCTTACAATGCAGAACCCTGGAGAAGTCAAAATCTGTTCTCTAGTGTTTTCATTTTTTTTTCCATAAGGTAATAGTAATGCTTTTATATTTTTTGCTTTATATTCTGCCTGAAACATAAATATCTGTAAAAACTAATTAAGAAGCCTTTATTTATATGCAACTAGAGATTTTCAGTATAATTTGTTTTATATAAAGATCAATACAATATTTTCTGTCTTCAACAGAAAGACCTGTAGGAGTATTTCATCCCAAAGCTCTCCATGGATGTCTAACATTTGAATGAAACAAAATATACCAGGATTTCTGATTACATTGTGCAGAACACTTCAGAGCACAATGTTAGAATTTAATAGGGGAATTTTGTAAATATTTCAGAACAGGTGTTGAAGAGCCAACTCATTTTACATGTGTCAAACACTGTAAAAGCCCATTTTTACAATGCTAAAGTGTTACAATGGCCTATTTCAAATTGAATAAAACTATTCAAATAAACCTTTCATCCATGAGATTGTATATGGCAAGAATTCATTTAATATAATGTACATTAATCTTGCATTCAAAACTCTCTCTTCTGTACAGATCATTTATTTTAAAGAAAGAAGTCTGAACATTTTCTTCTCCAGGGATTTTTTTTCCCCTTTTATACTACTTGGATTACAATTCTAAGTAACATTTGATTGCCAGTCTACACAGATGAAGGCTAATTTTGAAAGATACAGTATTATTTTAAATAAACTTTTTCCATACTGTTCAAACATATTCTTCTGGGAGAGATTGGCCTTGCAGAAAACAGCTATAATTTTATTTTCTAAAATCCTTGTCTTATAATTAGGGACAAATAAATAAAAGTAGACTACTCCAGTGAACCAGCAATTTGCCTGCTGTAGTTACAGCTGGCTGGGATTCATATTTGTCTGATCTATTCCCACAGGTGGTTTGTCACTGCTTGAGCAGAAACTGGCTTGGAGTAATAAACTTGTAGCTAGAATGCTGGTAGGAATTAGGCAAATTCTAACTCAAGTTCTCCGGAAGAAAAATTTGTAAAGTCAAAGCTTGGGGTAAAGCAACTTATTTGCACTGCAGAAAGCAGCAGAGGATGTTCTGGAAATAAAACAATAATAAAAATAAACAATTCAAACAAGGAACAGAAAGTTAGACAATCGTTGGAAATGTATTATGAAAGCCTCCCATTAGCAAATTCCTAATAAAATTTTAATTTCCCTTTCTTTTTCCTTTGTGTCCTAATGTAGCAATTAAGTTTGTATGTGTTCTGTCGTACGCACTTTATATTCATTCATTCATTCATCATTCATGTCCAGTCCTAGACAATAGAGTCTACAATGGTACCTACTTAACTTCAGTGGGCTACTGTAATCCTAAAGCCAAAGTAAAAAAGGCATTCTCTTTTTGTGCTTCTTAACAGGTGTGCAATAACCTGGCATAGTTATTTCCTGTTCATAGTTATGTTCCTGTTGGTGCAGTTGAACAGTTGTGTTCAGGGAGAGGATGCTGGTGTCTCTCTCGAGATCCCTGAGAGAGAGTCTTAAATAAAGAGGAAGACTTAATGTCTTATCATAGAATTAATTTTAGTTTTGTCTGTTCTTGCTTTTAGAAGCATAGATTTTCTCAAAGCAGATAAAGAAGAGCTACTCTGCAGGGTTCAATCAGTTTTCACTGAGCCTATTCATTGGTCTTTAATGGTGTCCAAGTGCTCAGAAATGGTTAAGAAACATGAAGGAATTATTCCCCTGGGATACTCTACTTGTTTCTGCAATTTGTTATCTATCAGCCAAGAAGTTTCATGTCCAAACAGTTTTGTTTAATAACTATTATTAAAATTATTTCCTTTAAAAAATTGTATTTTCTTCTCAATAGATTTATTGAGTTGGACACAATTAACTGAGAAATATTTTACCTCAAAGAAGTTTTTATGATATAAGAAGTAGAGAAAAATCCTTTTTCTGTTTACTTGCTTCTAGACATTCAAATGGAGAAGTCTTCAGTCAATATTCTAAGTATACTTTCCAGAATGGTAATAAATTACTCAGGATTAGAATAACTTGGCTTCTCAGAAAAGCATCTTTTGAAGTGACTACAAGCAAAAGCATGTGATATTCATAAACTGCTTTGCAGAGCCGGTGCATATATGAAATTTGAAGGCACAAGGATGTGCCCAACGAAGCATTTTTCCTGGGACTAGGCAACTTTGAGAGTATTAATATGCAGCCAGAGAAATATTGCCAAACCAGAATCAGTTTGGTGTTGGGGCAGTGCATTTTGTGCCCTGAGCCTGAGAGACAAAGCTTGATGCCACATGATAAGTGGACGGTGTAGCTCTCAGGAAGGAAAAGAGTTTGGTGAGAAGCAGCAGAGGCTCCTGGGATCTAAGAGGCCATGGGGCAGAGATAATTTTTTTCACATTAGCTGGTATGGAATTGTGTTTTGGATTTGTGATGGAAACAGCATGGATAACACCGGGATGGTGCGGCTATGACTGAGCAGTGCTTGTACAGTGCTGATAACAGGGGGATGTTTTTGTTGTAGCTGGTACAGAATCAAGGCCTTTTCTGCCCCTCATTGCACCCCATCAGCGAGTGGGCCCGGCGTGCACAAGGAGTCAGGAGGGGACACAGCTGGGACAGCTGATCCCAACTGACCAAAGGGATGTCCCATACTGGATGGTGTCATGCTCAATTTTTAAAGTTGGGGGAAGAAGAAGAAAGGGGGTGTTTGGAAAGATGTCGTTTGTCTTCCCAAGTTATTGTTAAGCATGATGGAGCCTTGGTCTGCCCATGGATATTGGGGAATAAATTCCTTGTTTTGCTTGTGTGCATGACTTTTATTTTCCCTATTAAACTGTCTATCTCGACACACAACTTACCTTACATTGACTCTTCTGATTCTCCCCTATCCCATCAGGGAAGGGTGAGTGTGTGACTGCATGAGTAAGTGAGTGAGTGGCTGTTTACTCCTTAGTTGCCATCTGGGCTTAAACCATGACAGAAAACCAGGAATGTAAAAAAAAAAAAAAAAAACCAAACCCAAGAAAAAACCAAACAAAAAACCAAAAGCCACTAATTTTTTAGAAAAAAAGGAATTAAGGAAGCTGTCTTTCTGCTTTTCATTTAGTTCCTTACAAGAAAATGAGTGTTCTCTGGTTTTCTATAGGAAGGAATGAGCAAAAGGTAGCAGTGAAACTTTTCAAGGAGAATTGGAGGTATTTCTGCAAAATAAATTAAAATACTGATGTAGCGTGGAAGTGACAGAGAAGGAGAAGAAATACCCAAGACAGTAGTTACGGCTTTGCAGTGATATACTGCATTTCGGTGAGACTTCACTGAGCTCGTGTAAGACAGATGTCAAGCATTAGATTGGGCTTTCCAGTCCAATTTGCAGCAGCATAAACCCATGACAGGTTTGTGTTCTCACTGAATATTTGAGTATATAGAACATGAAGCTACAATATAGATGGGGAAAAAAAACCAAACAACAAATATACAAAAAATTTACCTTGTATGTACTCAGATGAGACATTTTCATCCCATAAGAATCAACACATTTTATGCAGTCTTTTTTGTCACCTTGGGTGCTCTTCCTGTTATATAAACTACCTCTATTTTTTTTTTTAGATTCCACTGTACTCTGCCATATGCAGCATTTCTTTTAAATTGTTCCTTTAGTTTTATTGTGAAAGATACACATCAAAGCTAGAGCTGTAAAACTGACTAAGCAAGAACAATAGAAAAGCTTGTGTTCAATTAAGATGCAGATTCCAGATTGCTGCATTGCTTGAAAACTGATGTTTCTCTCTTATATTAGTACTTCTTATTGAAGGGGAAAAAATACTATCTTAATTACATTTCCAGAACATCTAATTTTAAAAAGGAACAAGCACTTACAGAGGAAGCAAATTCAGATGATTTAAAGTTTTCACTCAATATAAATGATAGATAGGAATTTCCCCTCTCACATGACACCTCTTAGCAATTTAAGAACATTCTCTTTACCACTGAAAGCAGAAATGCTTGCTAAAGCTCAGATATTTGAAATGATGAAACCGTGGCATGATCAGCAGAGGTGTTTGAGGGTACAGTTGTGATCAAGTACATGGAGTACAGTTATTAGGTCACTAGCTGAGAAGGAGATTCAAGAGTATCTCTTTATCCTTCCAGAGAACAAGATACTTAAAGCGCTTTAGATCGAAGGAATTATTTTTGATATGAAAACCACAGGTGAGCAGAGATTTGGTTCTTAAGTGGTTGCGTGCAAAAGATGAAGAGACCAGACATTTATTTTTACTGTGAAACAAAACTTGCACTTCTTCCTTTTTATTCATGTCAACATGTAAGATGAATTAGCAGATAGGAGATGAGAAGCTGATGACAAATTTTGTGAGATTCTTTAGTACCTCCAGCGATTGCTTGTGTTTTAACGTATTTGATCACATAGAATTTTTGGATCACAGCTGCCTCAGGAAAAGCCTACCTTTGTTGGGGCAGCTATTTGTACTCAGGATATTCCTTTTGTAATCAGCTTAATGCCATTTGAACAAGATACCTTTTCCTCAATAACAGAATTCAGCCCTTACAACCTTCATACATCTCTGCACTGATGGTTTTGGCATCATCTGCTGTTCCTTTCCCCAAAGGCAGAATGAAGTTAAATTTTTTGAGGGGATTTTATTTTTTTTTCTGCAAAGATTATCCCTATAAAGAATAACTGGATTTCAGTAAATTATTAATTGGTGAAGTAGAATGCTAAACAAACACAAACAGGATTGTTATAGATATGCAGGAAGGTTGTGTGTATATACAAACACAGGAAAGTATTAATTTACAATAATATTAATTGGGTACTGAAAGTACAAATGTATTATTGGACTTTTATACTAAATCTCTTCTGTACACATGAGCAAAAGGATATTAACATTGCAGGCTCTTCTTGCCTTGCCACTTTATCAGATCTTTAGCTTTACAGAGAACTGAGTGGAAATGTATATCAATTAGTTAGGTCTGTCCTATGTGTTGAGTGCTGCCTGCAGCTCTGAAATCTTCAGCTTGGGAAAGGCATGGACCTATTCAAGCAGGTCCAGAGGAGGACCACAAAAAGAATCATAGGGATAGAACACCCCTTCTGTGAGGAAAGGCTGAGACAATTATGATTGTTCATCCTGGAAAAGAGGAGGCTTTAGCGTGACCTGACAACAGTCTTTCAATATCAAAAGGGAACTGACAAGAAAGATGGGAGCAGTTTTTTTAGCAGGATCTACTGTGACAGGACAAGGGGTAATTGCTTTGAAGTAGAAGAGGTTATATTTAGATTGGATTTAAGGAAGAAATCTGTCATTGTGAGAGTGGTGTGGCACTGAGACCAGTTGCCCAGAGACGCTGTGGATGCCCCATCTTTGGAAGTGTTCAAGGCCACGTTGGATGGGGCTCTGAGCAACCTGCTCTTGCGGAAGGTGTCCCTGCCCAGGGCAGGGGGTTGGAACTGGAAGATTTTGAAGGTCCCTTTCAATCCAAACCATTCTATGATTCTGTGATCCTATGGCATAGGAGTTATATCCTTATTCATTTTTTTTTAGGGTGTCGAATTTAGTTAACGAATAAAGCACTAAGGATATAATTTCTTTTAAAACTGTTTTATTAAAATGGAAGCTGGGAAACACACAAGGGACCGCTATTCAAGAGCTAAAGTGTGACAAAACTATGTCTACCTGTGTAAAGTTTGAAAAACATGGGTGGCAAAAGCTCTCTGGACTTTGGTCCTACTGCTGCTGCACTGGAAGCTGGAATGTGTTATCACATGCAAACTCTACTTAATCTCTTCAGTTTCTGGAAAGAATTAGAGCTGTTATGCTCTGAAGATGACATGAAGGTATCCCTACCTTCATGATACACAGGATTTCTGGCAGGGTGGAACAAATGTGAAACAGGCAGGAGTTCACCTGTTTGACAGCAAGGGTCTATGGAAACAGACATAAGCAGGAATATTTTGAAAGATTTATAAAATTGCACCTCCTTGCCATGAGGCAAGGTCTTGCCTTTTTCACTCTCCATCATATTCAGTTGTCTGTAATGAAATGGGCAATTTGAAACATTGCCACAGGATAAGACTACTCCAATAAATGTAAAAAGATGTTTATCCTAGGCAGTTTCTCCTATACAGCAGAATTTTCATTAACCATAATTAAAGCAAATAAAATCAATTTTTAAAAAATGAGACAAATTGAACTTGGAAACTTTACAGAACAACAATTGCATTGTAAAAACAATGTACAATGTTCTTAATCTGGACAAATAGGCTAGAAATCAACTAGAATCAGAAATACTTTTGCTAATTGTACTTCAAAGAAGGAAAATATCTCTTAAATCAAAAGATTCACAGAAGGGGAAAGGGAACTCAAAATTCTGAAATTAAATAATAATTTTCCTCAGATTAATTTAAATGTATTAAATTGAGCCAAGAGAAATGGACTTATAATTAATATTGATGGGTGAGAAAATAATGAAATATTTGCACCTTGCTTTCCTTTCTATTTCCACCCTGTGGCATGTCTAATAGACAATTAATTAAATATATTTTGAAAACAACACAGGATTATTGACATTTTTCAATAAACAATTAATATTTGATTATTCTAGCACAGAAGATTCTAGTACAATATTGCTAATGCAACTATATTATATAACCTATTATGAATTAACCATAATATTGTTCTATTTAAAGCAAATAAATTTTGGTATACTTTACTGCAGTGTGCAGACCCTGAACTTTTTGATTGTTTATGATAAGTATCTGAATAGTAAACCTCTTGCCTTTACCTCATCCATGTTATGTCCATCAATTTTTCAGTTTTAATTTTTCCCTGGTTTCAAGATAGAAGTGTTTTGTGAGAGAAGTCTTCAACTAAAGTAGTTTCAAAGGCATTTGCATATCAAATTAATCAGAAATGTAGGTGAGCTTGGGGACCATCCATCCTATTTTTAATCACAGAATTATGGAATATATTGACTTGGAAGGGACCCACAAGGAATCCAACTCCCTGTTCCTTGCCGGACTACCTAGAACTAAACCCTCTGACTAAGAGCGTTGTCCAGACTCTCCTTCACTTCATCAAGCTTCACTGCTGGCTCTAAAATTGAGCCCTGGGGAAACCCACTAAATGACAGGCTGCCAGCCTGATGTAAACCCATCCAAATAAATATAATAGACTTCCAGAATATAAGGAAATGGGTAAAAATAAAAACAAAATGTTTGGGTCCTAATAACATATAGCATGAATTCAATGCTGTCTTGAATGGTTGAATTCAATGAAGTTATTTCAGTCATGGTGGCATAAAGTCTTATGCCAAGGAGTCCTTCATCCTTACCACTTGATTTCTTATTTGTCTTTTTCTTTCATCCAGGAGAATCTTCTATAGAGATCAAATGCCAGATTCTATTTCTCAGTTCTGTAATATGTTTCAAGAGTTTGTATGACCACGAAATGTCATGTTTTGCCTGTCTAAAGAATTTTAGAAAAGGAGGAATAAATACCCATTTTAGAACAGCTGGGCTTTGAACATACATCTATGCATAGATACAACAAATTTCCACAGGTCAAAATGTCATTTCCTTCTGACGGTGCCTAACAGAAAGATAGTATTGCTTCTTATCTCCTCCAGTTAAGGAAAAATGACCTTTATCATCAATTATTTTATAAAATAAACATCCTAATTATTCCATGGAGAGAACACATGCTGCCTTTGGAGAAAGCAGTATATGACTGTACTGATTAACACAAAGTATTATCATAGTGAACACTGAGCACTGTAAGATCACAGAATCACACAAAGGGTTAGGTCTGGTCCAACCATCCTAGAACACATGGCACAGAGTTGCACCCACAGGGTTCTGGAATATCTCCAGTGAGGGAGACTCCACACCCTCTCTGGGTGATCTGTTCCAGTGCTCGGTCACTGCGCAGGAAAGAAGTTCTTCCTCATGTTCAAGTGGAACTACCGGGGCATCAGTTTCTGCCCACTGTCTCATTGCTGGGCACCACCAAGCAGAGCCTGGTCCATGCTCTGACCCCTCCCTGCAGACACTGACAGACATGGATGAGGGTCGCGCTCAGCCATCCCTTCAAAATCCAGCAGAAATGGTTTACACCAGTCAAGGCGAGCTAATCCCAGAAGCCAAAGGGTATCACAAACATATATCTTCCTCCCTGGCAGTATCTAAGTACTACATCCCAAAAGTAAACAGAAAATCTGGGTTTCCACGTCTCTCTTCCAACACAGCACGCAGAGGAGGAAGGAAGGGAGAAGAGTCCAGTCAGCATTTCACTATTATCTTTGCCAACTACAACTTAGAGTGTGAACCTGTAATAAAGAATCACATTTAAGCATATGTGCATGAATTCATATGGGGAGAGAGACAGAATGTATGTTCATCACAGCACGCATTAACTTTGCAGTGATAAATATATATATCAGTGGATGAATTTATACCAATTTTTTCACGAAAGCATGCATATTAACTTGCAATGGGCATGTATGGACAATCATTATTACTCATATTCTATTTATCTAATGCCTTAGACAGCTGGTTCTCACTTGTGAACTGTGTTTAGAGTGTTTTTTTAGAGAAAATGTATCGTTCGACCGAGAAAACAAACCTGGATGTTGAAATACTTTGATAGGACAAAAGAATGACCAAGATCTTTGAATGTACTGAAGCCTAAGTAGTTTCAAGAGTTACAAAATAATGTTAACGCTTTGTGAAAACTTTGGCCATCAGTTATGGCAAAGGTGTACAGAATTGTAAGCCTATGTACTACCATGCCCTTCCCTCTGTATGAAAATTGTTATTCTGATGATGCATTAAAATGCTTTAAATTAGCATGAATAACTATTTGAGTAAGAAATTATTTTATAGCTTAGTATTGTCAACAACTGATTATAAGCCAATGTTAATTACATTCTTTCAGCCTAAATATAATATTTGGATTAGTAAAACAGAAGGATGCATCATTTGCCTTGAAGATCTAGGGATGACACCAATGTCATTTAAGGAAAATTCGCTTCCCAAATATCTTCCAAATTTCAGCCTCTGTGAGAGAGTTGCATAACTTCTTTCTCATCCTCTCAGCTTCCCTCAGAAAAAAACTTGACTTGCAGCTATTCTGCAATGCACTGATGATGTGCACAGTAATCTGCTACACAGAAGAAAGCTGAAGACTGTATGTCTTGAGTCTGGACTTCAGGCAGTAAAAAGCCTAAGATCCTGCTGTCAGTTGTAGTTAAGATCCTGGGTTGTGTACTTCTTTTTCCTTCTTCTTTACCTTCTTTTCTTTTACACGTGGGAAATTAAGTCATAAACAAATATAGAGGAAGCAAAGCCATCTGCAAAATTAGGTTAAAGTGACAAAGAGTTTCCATCTCAAAAAGAAGAGAAGGTTGAGTTTTGAGAAGATAATATTTTTTTGTTTTGTCAAAAAAGGGTTTTTTCCACTCCAGCCACTTGGCTTTTTTTTCCCTTTCCAGAGCTTTTGTTTCTATTATTAAACTGGGAAAAAAAAAAAACAAAAACAACCCATAGCTTTTCCACTTTTATTGCTAGGAATATGTATATAGATGGCAGCTGAAAGAATGAGATTATACCATTTTATGGTCTGAGTATGCTTCATAGTACCTCAACCAAACAATTAGTATTTTTTTAATCAAGCAATAAATAATTTTTTGGCACAAAGCAACAAGGTCACACAGATGCTATGGCTTTCTGATCTACTTTATGGACATACCAAAGACCAACACTAACAAGGAGTAGGACCAGAGGCAACGGGCAGAAACGGATGCACAGGAGTTCCACCTGAATATGAGGAAGAACTTCTTCACTGTGCAGGTGACTGTGCACTGAAACAGGTTGACCAAAGAAGGACTCATTCCCTAGACGTATTTCAGAAAATATTCTGGATGCAATCCTGGGCCATGCGCGTTAATTTGGCACTGCTTTCAAGGAGTCAAATATTTATGAGGAAATATATTAAAACTTCAGAATACAACAAGCTCCATCTTCTGGAGTAGTTGTGCAGGAAAACTCAGAACATTGTGATCTCTCAACCTATATGAGTCAAGTAAATTTCTTAAAGCAGAAGTTTAGTAGCAAGAACAAGGCACAAGACTGAAACAGTTTTTAATATTGCAATGGTTCAGTGAAGAACAGAAATACACTTTGAAGAAAGTCCTATGGAAATTCTCCTGGCAGTATAAAAATTAAAGGAAAAAATCCAAAATGGCCTTAAGAAACAGTGCAGGAATACGAAGCTGTTAGTACTGTCATGTTAGGAATATAGAAATTTGGTAAAAGATGACCCCCTTGTTTTCCCGTCATTCCTCAGAGGGGCTGGATGCAGCTGGGCTTAATTTCTGTACTGTTAATTTGGGACTATAAACTTGGTTGCGTTCAATAAGATCCCACATGTGCAAATAGTGTGGGTTACACTATAAGTCTGGTCTCATTTATGATCACAGCCTCACCAATAATATGATTTACCAACTGAACACTGTAAGTCTGGCTGAGTTCAATTTGAATTTTCACTCTCAAAGATTCACAAATAATGCAGTTTATTAAAGCAACAGATTATGGATTCATGTTAGATTGCCAGAGATAAATTCATTAGACCCACAAAATATCAGTGTATTGCTCTATGTGCAGATATTCCTGGGTACACCCCAACACAGTCGGAGGCACAAATCTGACCGGCTTTGGAAAGGAGAGGTGAGCAGACCCATTGACTCATCTGAAAGGTGGTTGTATCCTGATATTCTGAAATGGAGGACTTCCTATGCCAACTTCTACTTTTGGGAGAAGTAAAGGTGGGACTGTAATCAAACATCCTGCTGCTGTCATATAAGGCAGGAACAGGGGAACACCAATTTTATATGTAAAACAGTCATATCAAGAGTTACAAAGAGAGGTTGCAAAGGCTGTAGGTGTTGTCTGAGGGCGGAACAGAACTGTGACATGTCAGTACCAGTCCCTCTTCCTCATGGCCAATTGCAGCAATAAGGGTCATCTGGCCCCTTCCTGATAACTTATCACCACCATCAACGGGCCATCCTGCCCACTGTAGTCCTGTCATCCCATATTTCATGGCATATCTCATGGTAATGCCTTCACCACCTGTCTCATGGCATATCTCACACAGTATCTCAGAGAAGTCAAATACCTTTTTCCAAATATGGGAACACTGAACCCCAGAAAGAGATCCTAGTGTAGGTGAGAAATTATTATAAACATAACACCATCTAGGGATTATGAAGGAGTGTGTAACTAAATGTTCTTAGCATAGCAGCAAAAAGCCACACTTTTATGCAAGAGACATTTCCTAATTTTCATCCCAAGTCAGACATTCAAAATGCAAAAGTATCTGGTATAATGCAATGTTACAGGGTTTTCATGGAACTTTTCATGAACATTCTTGAAAGTGACAGAAGTGAGCTGCAAAACAGATTAGAAAAATGAAGGACAAGAACTATATTATGATTGGGGGGTGGGGAGAGGAAGAACCTCTAGTCAGATATTAATATCAAGTGTTTCGCTTCAGAAATGGGTCCATAGAGAAATAAAACTTAGCAATAGAATTCTTATAAATGGTTCCGTACCACAGAAAATGCAAGAAACGTGTTATTTCAAAATACAGCAAAATGTGTTCACTTGTGTTGAGAAGAGCAATTTAACATGAGTATCATTTAAAATTATATTATATTGCTTTCTGTTAAAGGTGTTTATTATTTCATATTCTACAAAATGTGGTTTTAATCTTTAAAATGCCAGTAAACCCAGATTTTGGCCTACTTTTAAATCTCTAAAATGTGACAATCCACCAAAAGACTTCACAAAGTTCTTTTCTTATACACTTGAGGTACATAACTTCAAATGACAAAAATGTGATTCATTCTGACACCAGCCTTCGTATCTATGGGTTTACAGCTTCAGTTTTTTTTTTGAAATGTGTATGACAATATCATTTATTTATTAGTTGTATTTGAAAGTGAAACAGAAAAATTCACCAGAAATAGCCTGTGTTATAGGGTTTTATAGTATGACTTCATAACTAAACAAATAAAAATTTAAAAAAATTGGCCATAAATCATTGGATGGAGAAACTTTTTTTTTTTTTAATTCAGTGAAGTGGGTTTTTTATTTTTTAAATAATCTGTATTTCAGTCACATCCAGAATTTCAGGATAATTCTTTTAAATATCTTCAATGTGTAAATTATCTGCTGCAATTCTTGTCTGGTAACAAAATGCAGCTACACCTCATATTGTTCTATTTTATTGTCACTGTTCTTAAGGGGTGAACAGCTTTACTCAGGTCACATTGCTGCTTAAAATTCATTCCTTAAATCAGAATCTTTAGCTTTGTTAAAATCAACTCCCACAAGAGTCAGTTCCTGTTTAGAGTAAGGCATTTTAAAATATTCTACAGAATAAAGTTTATTGCTGGAGAAGACATTCTTAAGTAAAAGGGAAGGCAGTGGCTCACAGTGACTTCTACAATATGAGGATTTTGGATATGGAACATGACCATTATTATGTAAATTTAAGGCACTGTATAAAATCCCTACAATACCCTGAGTAGACAAGACAAAGTAGTTTGACTGCAAGAACACTTTTTCTGGGGCATTTTTTTGTCACATTAGGTGTGGTACTGGAAGTGGATAGGTGAGACTTTGCATCACACCAGAACAGTGGTTGTGAATGCATAGACGTGTACCCAGGAATGAGGGCACACAGACAAATCTTCGCCACCTCTGTGGTGAAGAGGCAAAAATCATTGACTGCAACAGGAAGCAGGAAGTGTCATCCCCCAATACAAAAGGTAGAGGACTGCTGCTCTGAAGAACTAGACCCAGAGCAAACATTCTGAACAAATCACTGCTCATTACTGTATTATATTCTCCAGAGTGACATTTAAGCAATATGACAAGAATGACAAATAAAATTACAATGTGGTCTTAGAAAAGTAAGATTCTCCTTGGAGCAAAAAGTTCAAGGCAAGATTTGCATGAGAAGTGGGTGTTAGCTGTCAGAAACAAGTAATGGGGATGGCAAGACATAAACAAGCCCAGAAGGTAATCTCCTGCAATCTCACTTTCTCTTTGCTAACAGAAAACCATTACTCTGAAAAACTTTTATGGCATTAGATTAATGTGTTATTAATCAGAGTGTAGCTAAATGCATCAATAACTTTCTTTATGATGAAAAAATGTCTACTCTCTGATTTTTTTGTTAATTTAGTCTTCTAAGGTCCTGTTCTCTGGAAAACACTTGAAAACACATTTCTGAATATGTCTGTGTGGTCTGAAATCAGCAACATTTTTATCCAGATGTTTAGCTTGCTCTGTGCATTCAGTTCTTGATGTGAGTGGTGGTTCCCTGATCAATACTCAATATAAATTAAGATTAAACAATAAAAGCGGACAAATATTTGATTCTTCAACACATCATACAAAGCACTTTTGAAGATTGAAAATGGGGAGCTGTTAATACACCATGTTGTGACAGGGCTTATTACAAAGAACACTACCTCAAAGTGACTCCTAAAGATTGTCATATGATGCACACCATCTGTTGGTTCTTGTTTGGCTGGGTTTTTTGTCTGATTTAATTACAGCAGAATGAGGCTTTGCTCTGTGAGATTGAACAGGTAGGATTTGTATACAATTGAGAACTTTTCCTGAAGGTTCAAAGAAACACAAAGAACAGACTAAGCCTTACCACTGTTTGTTACAATGTGGAATACAGTAAAATGAAAACAAAAATCAGTACTACATATGGACAAATTTCTCCAGACAGTTGCTTTCTTTTTTTCCTTCATCTTTTTTCTGTTGTTGCTGCTGCTGAGAAATGATGAAAGGAAGTAGGAACCCAACAGAGTAAGAAATATCCATCCTGAAATATCCTCATGTCACTCGAATCTCTCTCAGTAGCCTGAGTACATATTATTCTCTGTATCCAGCTCACAACAGGAATTCACACCATGAAGGTCCCTCCTGTTTTCTTTAGGGATATTCCAGGGATAGTGTGCCTCATTCATCTGCAAGATCAGAGGTGTACATGCAAGAGAGATGTACATTTGTACATCTTTGCATATATGTTTACATTTGTGCAGACACTTCACTGCACTTGTGTGTCAGGCTGGTAAAAAGAAAATATTCTTCATAACCTGATACAGAGAATTCCAGAGTCTGGGAAAGGAGGTACAGAGAACACACAAAAGAATTTTGAATGGCTGAATAGTTTGCTGAAACATATGCTCTGTGTTGGTGGCATGTAGAGCTTTCTTTTCTGGCAACTTTTAATTTAATTCCTTTTGACCACTACCACAATGTCATCCTCCTTCATCCTGTCCATAGCAGACTTTTTACCAGGCACTTTCATTTGACCCCACTGATGCCACACTGAAATTTTTCTGCTGCACTTCTCTTACTCTGCCTTCCTGACTGACTCAGTCCCAGGCTTCAGTCTTACTTTCCTGATCGTAATCCCATCTCAGTGTTCAATTCCCCAGTTTCAGTCAGGTGACCAGCCAAGTCCATGTATCAGCCAGAAGTGACAAGGTGTAAGTAGGAGGTGGGATGGTGGTGCCCTTTGTGGGAGAAGGCCATGAACTGACACAGGGTGGTGATACAGGCTGGAGTAGGGACACGGGAAAGGGACTGTGGCTGTGGCTCACCTGTGCCAAGACTGGGCCAGCTGTGTCTCTTGGTTCTTGCTTCAATGAGAAGTGTGGAAAAAAGAGAACAGGGAGCAGAACAGACCACTGACCAGCTTTGGACCTCAGGCTAACACTGCTTTGACACAAAGATCAGTAATTGCAACAAGAATGTTCTTAGAGAATGGCCAATGCAAAGAAAATCTTTGAAGAATTAAGCAACAAAGCTCTAAAGAGTTGCTACTAAGCATCTGCAAGGTATTTAAAATCAAAATGTTAAAGCTTTACTTAGAAGAACACAAGGCTGTTTCAAATTATTTCAAGATTTGGGGTGGTGGGTTGGAGGGTCAGGGCAGACGTTTTAAAAACAAACACAAGACAATTATAGTAGTTTGTATTAAAACATCTGACAAAAAAATCAATCCCATATGGTCAAAATTTGGGAAATTCAGAAGCAACCGTAAAACCGGCATGTGATAATAATAATGCTCAAGCATTATAATCTCTAAGTTGTACACTTCTCCGGCCTCAAATACCTGTTGCAATAAAATATAGCAGTCTTTATTTTTTTTTCTTTTTTTGCAGCATAGGAGAAAAATGTCAAACTTCTTTGCACTCTTTGCCAACTGTTGATTTATATAAATTTCCTGTGTTATTTATTAGTGCAGTGTGGTGCCAGTATTGGCAGGTTCCTTACTGCCTTTAATCTTGCAGAAGACCTTGCCAAGACAGCCTGACAGCTTCTTCAAGTATGTAATATTATATGTCCTGGCTATTCCAAACTTTAATGATTTTTTTAAGGTAATTACATTATATTTGAATGATTCTAATAATATATGCATATGTTCCAATACTTTCACTGTAAGGCTACCCACTGTAAGTTTTATAATACTTATTGTCATATTTATCTTCTTCATTATTGCCAGAGCAGGAGATCCAGAGGTTAGGAATTCAACTCTGCTTAATATCCTTTACATATTTTTTTCTGCATCTACATTAATATTTTTAAAAACAATGTATAACTAAACTCCCTTTGTTACTAAACTCCCAGTTTTAACATTTTCTGGGATTAGTAGGCTGTTGTGTTTCTGGGAGATGTAGTAGCATTTCAAACGGTTTCATAGTTTAGTGAGTAAAATACTTACAAGGAAAAGCAGCAACCTATTTAGAAGTTGTATTTTATTTAGAGAATCACAGAATTTTCTGAGTTGGAAAGGATCCACACAAGGATCAGCAAGTTCAACTCCTAAGAGAATGGCCCAGTACAGGGATCAAACCTGCAACCATGGCATTATTAGCACCATGCTCTGACCAGCTGAGCTAATTTCAGTTGCCACCTTGATTTGTGTGTGTTACCAACCATTCCTGCATGACCTGTATTTTTTTTTTAATTGCTATTAAAAGCTTTTTGTTGAAATAGTCCACACCAGGACATGCAACATAATAACCAGAATTTTCCTCCGCAGTCTTCTGAACTGTCTGCTTTCTCTGTCTTTCTTCATTAGAGAATTTCTATTAGTACTCAAGAGGAATTTTCAACTTGAATGCTCTCACTTGAAACACATTTTACATGTCTCAGGAACTACAGTGTTTCCTTCTGTGATGGTGGGAAAAGCAGCTGGCTTTCCATGTACAAGATTATCAAGTATATTTTACAAGAATCTATCAGATGTTATGCTGCTTTTTTCCTAGCTCTAAACTCAGAAAAGATAATGTTGGTTTTTTTAAGCAACATTCTCATCAAGTAAGAAAAAGAATTTCCATGCCAGTGTGCTGTTAGGAGGCTGTTGATATCTGAACCATCAGTGAAAAGACCTCAGTGGCTGAAACAGTAGTTCAATACCAGAATTCAGACAGGCAGCAAGATGCTGCAGCAGCACCAGTCTACCATTCAGTTAGTACTTAGGAAGCAAATCCTTTTAAACGGATTGAAAAGGAGGAAATCAATTCCAGCTCTCAGAATATCAAACATTTGTGCGTGAACATTTGTAAAGAATTGAAAGGATAGTGCCCAGTTTCCATGGCAAGTCCACTTTGGTGAATGACACAGCATATTTGCCAAACTAGAGCTTTACCCACTACAGTTGATCAAGATTTCCTCAGTAGTAATACAAACTACTTAATTACTGTGTACACCCACTTGAAAAATTGCCTATGGATTGAGAGGAACACACATTCCAAAATCCTAACAAAATTTGTCACAGGAAGACCTTTAACCAGCGAAGGACCTGTGGAGGAAACTAAACTTGCTGAAGCCACAATTTTATCAAAATGTGTATAATACGTCCCTTCATCGTTGGAAGACAAATGTGCATTTGGAATGCGATGAATCTAAGTACAATGCAAGCCATTTTTTAACCACTGCTCTGGCAAAATAGTATGTGCATAGACAATGTATATTACGCATCTGCTGCAGCTGACAGAGAAACAAAAAGATAGTTCATGAATATGTACTACTGGGAAATTTGATTTTTATTCTATTTTGAAATCACAGGCTTGCTGATTCCTTGCCTTCAAGAGATTATTTTATGATGTGAATTTCCAGCAGCTTCTTAAATCTAGCTTGACCTTACTATTTTTAAGAAGCTTACCAGAACTGTACTACATTTTATGACCCATCTTCACTTTTCATTTTGGAAAACAGCAAAGTTACCTTAAAAAAATGCTTATATAAAATATGCTTAACCTGAAACATAGTTTCTAGTTTGGTATCAAAGAGATACACAGACTTGCTTTACGTCAAGTTTTTAAGAGAAGAGTGTCAACCAGTTACAAAGTCTTGGCTCTCCTTAGCTATGAAGAAGCCCTGAAGTTACAAACTCAAAAAATATAAAAAGGGACTTGTAAGTCTGAAGGCAGATTAAATTTTATTTTATACTCTCAGAAGGGAAATTCTGTCTTTTTTAGCTAGCTCATATTGGTAAGATACCTGAACATTTCTTATATGTAGAACACAGGAATATAGACAGTATTTCTTGTGCAACATAAAGTAGCCAGAAGCCATCAGCTCACCCACAGAAAATAAAAGTTGTTCTTACACATGTAGATAGTCCCTGTTCAGTTAGGGCATGCCAAAGGGAAGGTGACGAACAGGCAAAATAAATCCAGAAACAAAACTATATTTCACAGGGTTCAGGATGTTTCAAATTATTTCAGTAAGGGTATGTTAGTAAGTAAAATTAGTCAAAACAATTCTGATGCAATATCTTTCCTCTTTAAAATGTCTGTTTGGTGGAATCAAAGTACATGATAAAATTTTTTAAAAATGTATTTATGAGACCAGAATTTTTTATTTGGCTTTATTGTTTTAGAAACACTAAGAATACTATTATAACAAAAATTGGAGCAATAAAATGAAGTAAAAAATGCCAGAATTTTAGAATCTTATGAAAAATTTAGAATGACATGATTTTAAAATGTTTTATCTCATGAGAAAATTGTTTGTCATGAGCTTTAATTTATATTTGGAAAAAACCAAAATCTTCTGTCTGTTGTCTCTCTGCTTTAGCAGGGATTCTTGTGTGTGAATATTGATATAGAACCACATATATATATATGTATATAGTTTAGTTTCAAGATGCATTTTATAGTTTGTTTTGAGAAAGATTGAGTGTGTTTAACTGGAAAAAGGATGATGTCTCTACACTGTTAGTAAAAATCAAACGCAACTTTGGAACCAAAGCATAACCTCGGTGGTGCACTAAAGCATATCCTATACCTGCTGTAGTCTGTTTTAGGAATAAAAGAGAAGAGCCATTTTAAATACAGGTATGCACATGGTATAATTATTCACATGAATACCTTACCTCCTGCAGAGCATAGCTTCAAAAGAAAAAGCACAGGCTTTTCCCTGGAAAAGCGGGGTCTTCAGTAGCAGGAATCCCCATGAGCAGAGAATGAAAAAGAGATGAGTTTGTTAGGAGTTATTTTCTGAACCTCATGGGGCTGGATTGTGTTGGATGGTTTTTGTAAAGGGGAGTGCAGTGCTTTAAAGTTCATGTAGTCCAGCCTCCCTGCCATGGCCAGGGACATTTTTCGTTAGATCAGGTTGTTCAAAGCCCCACCCAATCTTACCTTGAACATTTCAAATGACACGTCATCCACAGGTTCTCTAGGCAGCCTGTTCCAGTGTCTCGCCATCCTTATCACAAAAAAAATATTTCATATGTCCAGTAGAAACCTACTCTCAGTTTAAAACCATTGCCCCTTGTCCTTTTACTGCATGCCTTGGCAAAAAGTTTCTCTCCATCTTTCTTGTAAGCTCTCTTTCTATATTGAAAGGACACAATAAGGTGTCTCTCGAGCTTTCTCTCCTCCAGGCTAAGCAATCCCAACTCTCTCAGCTTGTCCTCATAGGAGAGGTGTTCCAGCACCCTGATAATATTTGCTGTCCATTTTTGGACCCATTCTGACATGTCTGTGTCTTTCTGGGTACCCCAGAGCTGGATGCAGCACTGCAAATGGAGTTTCAGCAGAGCGGGGCAGAGGGGCAGAATCCCCTCCTTCCCCTGCTGCCCACGCGGCTTTGGACGCAGCCCAGCACATGGGGAGGTTCTGGGCTGCAAATGCACGAGGATAGTTCATATCCAATTTTCCATCCACCAATAACATCCCCCCTTCTGCCCAGGGGTACTCTCAATTCATTCATCCCTCAGTCTGTACTGATATTGGGAATTGCCCCAACTCAGCTGCAGGATCTTTCACTTGACCTTGTTAAACTTCATGAGATTTGTACGGACTCACTCCTCACCGTCCTTGGACACTGAGTCATTGACTGTAACTCGTGGTCATCCATGGAATTCCTTATATACCTAGCAGCCCACCCATCAATCCCAAATTTCTCATGTTTAGAGGTGAGAATGTTGTGGAGGATTCTATCAAAGGCCAGGTAGATGATATCCATAGCTTTTCTCTTGTCCACTAACACAGTTAGTCCCTTATAGAAGGCTTCTAGCTTAGTCGGGCATGATTTGCCCATGTTGGTTGTCTCTAATCACTTCTTTGTGTTCCTTGGTCTCAACACAGCTTGCAGAAGGATCTGCTCCATAATCTTCTCAGGAACAGAGGTGAAACTGACAGGTTGGTAGTTCCCAGGGTCTGCCTTTCTACTCTTTTTAAGAATGACTCTGTAGTTTCCCTCTCTGCTGTCCCTGGAGGCTTCACTTGACTTGCCATGGCTTTTTAAATGTGACGGAGAGTGGCAAATTAGCAACTACATCAACAAATTCCTTCAGAGTACTGGGATGTATCCTGTTTTGTCCCATGGACTTTTGTATGTTCCTCATGTGACCTTGAACCTGATACTCTCCTATGATGGGAGGGACTTTGTTCACCAATCCTTGAGGTTCGGGGACTTGAGAGAAGTGGGAAGAGAATTTTTTTTCATCCTTCTTTTCTGGACAACATACTTGTAAAAATTCTTTTTATGCTTTGCATTCCTTGCCAAATTCAGCTCCAACTGTGTCTTAGCTTTCCCAATTTGATCCCTACACATCTAGATAACATCCCAATATTCTTCTCAAGGGACATGTTCATGGTTCCAGTACCTGTGCATTTCAGTCCTACACTTTAGTTGCGTCAGAAGGTCCTTGCTGAGCCATGGTGGTATCATGCCATCCTTGTCTGATTTTTTACATGTAGGAATCAAGATCTCTTTCACTCTGAGAAAAATGTGCTTAAAGAGCTGTCATGCCTGTTCATCTCCTTTGTTCCTGAGGACAGTTTCCTGGGGAGACCCATCCACCAATTCCTTAAATAACTGAAGGTTTGTTCTCCTAAAATCAGTGTCCTGACTCGACTTTCATTGTGAATTCCATCAAGGTGTAATCACCAAGTCCAGACTTATATCTCTAATTAGTTCAGCCATGTTTGCAAGTAACAGGTCTAGTAAGACTTGTCCTCTGGTAGGGCTTTCTATCACCTGAAATAATATAATAATATCTATGCAAGGATATCCTTGGAGCAAGAGTCTCCTGTTGCTGACAAGCATTCCAGTTGAGTGATTCATCCCACCATGTTTCAGCAGTAGCAATTAGATCACAGATTTCTGGCTGCACTGTGGCCTTTCAGCTCCTCCTGCTTGTTCTGTATGCTGTGTGTAGAGGCACCTCACTTGGGCTGTTGATCATACTATGAAACATATAAAGAGAACACTTGGTAATGAAAAAGATTATAAGGGCAAGATAGGGGTGGAAGAAATGTTTTAGAGCCCTGTAAAGAATAGTAACCACGAAATACCTGATAACATAGTGGTTTGATGCTATATTGTATAAATTCTTGAACGTCTTCATCAGATGAATATTTTTCATTAACAAACTGTGAGTTCTTGGTAATTTTTTAGCATTATTGCCTTTATTCTACATTAATGTAAGGAGAAAATGAAAAAGGAAAAAATCAACTTGTGTCAGATGACTCTTTGGGTACTTTTTAGCAGGCATTCCTGTAGTGCCCTCTTGTGTTAACTGAACTGTGGGCTCTTGAAATATTTTTGACAGTAATACAAATTAATAGAAATTGCCAGACTTGTTCAGAGCTGCCAAAAATTTGTCAGGTGTTCAGACTCCCAAAATGACAAGTACCAGCTGCTTCAGAAGAAATTGAAAAGAACTCAGATGGCTTCCATATCAGAAGGTTCCTCTGAAACTTTGTCAAGGTTAATTCCTGTTAAGGAAATGTAGAAACATTTACTTCACGTTAAGTCACCATCTTATTTAGCTGCAAATTCTGTTACTGGCCACAAAGACTTTGAATTATTTTTTTTAAAATCTGATGTTCCTTTACCTAAGGAGCATATTCTGTTCCTGAGTCTACCTGCTCATTTCTAAATAGTTAATTTATTATTTTTTAATTTCATTGATATTTCCATTGTTTTCCTTATCACAGAAGAAATGAGAGACATAGAGAAGAAAGAAGATATGGAGAGTTTGAATTCTTATGTAGTTAATAATTTTATTAAGTGATTTCCAAGCCTTTTTGGATCTTTATTAGCTTTTATTCTCATATGGTGAGTTGTGATTTCCTAAATAAGGCTAATAAGAGGATCTGACAGTATTCTATAGGACGACACTGTAAGCAGTGTCTTCACTAATAGGTATTACTAATTATTGGAAATTTGGTTTTTTTATACACAATAGTATTCCTGAGTTTTCCAGTTGTTGTCTGATCACAGGTGACACTGGTATTTCTGTCCAGATAAGGAAATAACCTTGGTACCACTGTGTTCAGTTTTAACTTGAAATTGATAACTTTAATTCAAACTCATTGAAAAACAAATGCTGGAGCAAAGTGAAATTCTGAACAGAATGTGTGTTATCTGTTCCATGCATCATGGTGAATCCCTCTAAGAAACAGACTAGAACATTTTCACTAATCTTTTATTTACTCATATTCAGTAGATATCTATTTTTATTTCTGTTTGGTTAAAATATCTTTCATCAGCCTCAGTATTCAAACCCTGGACTTGGCATTGCAACAGGCATCCCAAGTTCATTACATTTCTTATATTCTTTAGCTTGTCTTGTTTATTTATCCAGGACAGGCAACTTTTATAGAGATTCTTCATAAAGTTCAAACAAAATGTTCTTCTGAATGTGCACTGTTCTCTTCCAACTCCACATATTGATCCCACCATTCCTTTATTAGACCCTAAATTAAGTAAAAATGATTAGGCTGGAATAGTTTATTTTGCTTTATGGTTTTGAGCTAGAAAACCAGTTAATTACCGTTCCATTATATCTATCTTGTGAAACATTCAGACAATCAATTGCCATCTATGCTGTCTACACATTTTTTTCCAGTCTTCTGTATTTCCAGTATATTGTTCCTAATTTAACAGAGTTGTGTATGTGTTCTCTGTGTCTGATTTTTTGAAAATTATATTTCTTTTTATTTTCTTTTTTTTCCTTTTAGGCTAATGTTATCAATGCATAACAAAAAAGCCCACAGAAAAGTGTCTGGTATAGGCTACTTGGGTTAAACTCAGTCTTAAGAAAGAAAGATATTGCTATTAACTATGAAAAACAGATTAAAATATGAGATCTGATAGATTTCTTCAAATTCACATCAAAATTTTTACAATAGTGATACATAAAACAAGAATGCCTTTGTTTTTAAAAGATTTTATTTAGTCACTATTTTTTGGCTTTTTTGTTAACAGTAGGTGTTTGAAATTTCAGTCAGTCAGCCCACTGATGCCAGAATTAAAAGACAACCTTTCAGGCTAAATGCACTTTCTCATTGAAAGATACTTTGGAAGGAAATTCAGAAAAGTGTGAGAAATACATCCAACTTCATCTAATAAACGACCATTGAAATTATAATGAAAAATCAAACACTATTTTCTTCTCTTACACCAGACCGCTATCTATTTTTCTTCTACAAGTCATACTAATAACTCCTTACTCATACATACTCTTATTTGACTGTCATACAAAGGCTACTTATTCATTTCACATAAATATACATTATATGTATTGAACTATAACAATATGAGCTATTAATGAGATAAATGCATTATGCAAAGATTTAATACATGAGTCTCCATAAAAATTAATTAAATAAAAAAATAAAATAACTAGGCTTTCAATAACACTCATTGCATATAATTTTGCCTGTTTTGTTAGTGAAACTGACTAGGACTGAAACTCGGAAAATAGGTCTGAAGACTTGACGAGGCCACGGTATCTTTCCCTGCAGGGACCTACTAAACCAGGGATGAAAAGCAATAGCATTTGTCATTTGCTGCCATCAGTAACCTTTCAGTCTGGGCACAGGGCATCGTGGTGACCCCTGCTGGGAGCAAGATGAAGCAATATACGTGACCAAGTACTCTTCAGTTCATTTGCTGCTTATGTTTCGTTTCAATCACAAATGCAATCCTTGTTGCCTGTACCATGATCTCTGATGTGGAAGATGAATTTGCGACATGATCTAATTTCTCAAAAAGTAGAAACTTAGCTCTGATTGTGGGTGTAGCGACATGCAGCACCAATGAACATTGGTAGTTCCTCATCAATACTGTTATTTTGTGAAGAAAAATTCTTAATTTCTTTTGTGGCTGTGTTTTATTACTGCTACTCATTACATGTGATTCTGTGGGTGGCTTGTAAATTAACTGTGAGACAAAATCAAAAAGGCCTCCAATATTCTTCACAATAAGGCAACTTCTCCCTTGCACATGGTTATACAATTACCAGCGTGGATTCAGAAGTAAAGTTTTTAACATCCCAAGAATACAAAAAAATCTCTTTCCTTGTTATTTTGGCCAGGCATGTAATACACATTAAATCTGCTGCTTACTATGTCAAGTGATGTGACTGGCAGTGAAAGTGACCCATGTCTTTCATTAAAATTGATTGATAAAGATTATGTATTATTTTCCTCCTTTTCTTTTTTTCTTCTTTTCTTTTCTTTTCTTTTCTTTTCTTTTCTTTTCTTTTCTTTTCTTTTCTTTTCTTTTCTTTTCTTTTCTTTTCTTTT
>VZTI01000341.1:205206-213081 GCA_013397865.1 Struthidea cinerea | reverse complement strand
CTTCCCTTGTCTTTTTCTTTTCCTGGTCTTTTTCTTTTCCTGGTCTTTTTCTTCTATTCCTTTTCTCCCTTTTCCTTTTTATTTTCCTTTCCTGTCCACCCCTCTCTTCTCTCTCTTCACTTTATTTTTCTTTGGGTTTTTTCTTTTTTCCTTTTTTTCTTACTTTTTTTAAGTGACTCTGCCATCTGATCTCTTCCCCAAAAGGAAATAACAAGGAATATTCTGCAAAATTTTTCCCCTTTAATTCTCAGACTGAAAACCTTCCATTGTCATTTAGCTACAGTAAGGAAGATGAGGCTGAATGCCTTGGGGACTTTTCTTTGCAAGGAATGAATTTGGAGAGGCAAAGCACTTTAGCTCTGAAATGATAAGCTGTGGAAATGGCTGGAAGCAATAATAAGATTGTATTGCTGCAATACGATCTTAATAGGCAGGGCAGGACATCTTTGCAGCATGTCATTTTAAAATGGTCTTCATTTTAAGGGAAAGAGGTTTAGTGCTTGGCTAAGTGCAGATATACATGGAAGGTGTAGAAATGGGACCTGAATCAGATATATTACAACTTTCTGTACTATGTCACAGGAGCAGTAAAATATCTTTACATGTAAATGCTTTGGGGATTACCTATTTTATGTTAAAATCCAACCACCTTTGCTGCAATAGACTTACTATAGAGAAATCAAAATAGCTGGGTAGAGTAGGAGTTGGATTAACTTCTCAGGTTTTTCAGATCAAAGTACCAGTGCAGTTCAGATAAAGACAGCCACAAAATTAGAAATGCTACTGTGGTTATGAAAGTAGAATAATCTCATACATGAAATAGAGTCTCTGGCTGACATAACAAAAAATTAAATACTGTTGTCTACATGATGGACATGACACCAAAGTGCAATTAAGCAACTGGTCAAGATCTACAAATAATTTGGCCAGGAGGTGAAAACACTTAGTAGGTGATATGAACAGTGTGGTTTGGATTTGTGTTTTTTAAAGCAGAATTGCTTTCTAGATAAGAATATTGGATTACTTCACATTCACCAATGGAATAATGAGCATGTAGGTCATTCAGAGAAAAATACTCTAGACTATCAACTTTGTTTATCACTGGTTTCCATGAACATCAATGGAATTCTTGTAGAATGCGAAAATAATAAAATTTAGCAACTGAAAAACTGTGTCCTTATAGGGATGGAGAGGTATCTGGCCCTGTGGACTTTCTAATTTGAAGCAATATTATGTCTTAGGAAATTATTTTGCAATGATAAGCAAATGACTGGGGAGACAACACTAGTATTTAAACCCAGATTTTATTTCTTTCCCCTTTTTTTTCGTTGGAAGTCTCAGGGATTTTCTGAAAGGGAATTGCACCCAATGGTCTGTCATGGCACTATCATTATTCCTCACATGTAATACTTTTTCAGTGATTGAAAATATAAGTTGATAGTCTTTCATTCCATTCATTCTCATTGTTTGTCACATTCACTTGCCCAAAATTAGGTTATTGATTAGATCAGTAATGCAAGGAGCTGTTTCCAATATATTGATATAACACCTGTACATTAACTTTTTATTCTGATACTTAAAACCTTTTGCAGTACTCTGGGGACTTTTGACAGATATCATAAATAAACTGTGTTGCCAATGCAATTCATTAAGGCCCAGTCAAGCTACTGACAATTTAGATGAGATAGAAATTAATATTTCTCCTTTCCCTATTCTCTCTATAAATCATAAAACTATCTGGATGGTAATTAGAGGACAAAGATTTTTTTTTTTTAATGCCAATATATAGGTTGAAAATTTATGGGATTTTTAAAATCTGAGTCAAAGTTAATTTAATTAATCTGCATTAGAAATCATCATGAAGTAGAAAAGATTTCACCCAGAGACACTCAGTCTGCAGGTGAGGGAATGTTTCCACCTTCCCAAAATAGGATGACCTCTTTACAAAACAGTAAAAAACTGTTTCAAGATGTAGATAATAAAAGAGTTTTTATAGTCTGATTAGGGAAACTGTTTACTTGGAGTCCAGACAGGAAGATTATCGTGACTGGCATGTGCAAAAATGGATAAGACACAAAAAGTATTGAATGGGTGTTTTACAGAGCACCATAGGACCCATGATAACAGGGGTCACAGGCAGGAGAAATCCTGACTCTTCTTGGAAAGCCAGGTGTGGAAAGGAGAGAAGAAAATCTCAGACCTATCAATGACAAAGTGCTCAGGAAAGTTTTCTTACCAACTAAAATAATTAACACATTTTAATTTGACAAATAGTATCACATAATGGTTTGGGTTGGAAGGGACCTTAAAGATAATGCAGTTCCAGCCCCCTGCTGTGGGCAGGGACACCTTCCTACAGACCAGGTTGCTCGCAGCCCATCCAGCCTGGCCTTGAACTCTTGCAGGGGTGGGGCATCCACAACTTCTCTGGGTAACCTGTTCCACGGCCTTATCACCCTCACAGGGAAGATTTTCTTCTTAATATCTAATTTAAACCTGCCCTCTTTCAGTTTGTAGCCATTCTCCCTTGTACTATCACTGCAAGCCCTTGTTAAAATTCCCTCTCCATCTTTCTTGTGGCCTCCTTTAGGAACTGGAAGGCTCTCCCCAGAGCCTTCTCTTCTCTTAGCTGAGGAGTCCCAACTCTCTCTCTCCTCTCTCTATAGCAGTGGTGCTTCAGCCCTCTGATTATCTTCATTCCCCTCCTCCGGACTTGCTCCAACAAGTCCAACTTGCTCCTTATGTCAGGGTCCAAGAGCTGAAACCCCACTGAGGGTGGAGTCTCACAGTTCTTGGGCACTTTTTCATAATAATGAAATTATTATGCCTGACAATGACTGTAGTGACTGTTGAGCTTTTTAACAGTTGTGTCATTTATCTTTACTACCTCTTTTACAGTCTTTATGTGTAATGCATTTAAGACACAGTGAAGAGAGAGGAGGTCACAGTGAGAATACAGAAGTAGGGAATTATCATTTATTTTCCATGTTTTTGGAGCATAAAAAGTTTAGAATCAGAAAATTCTCTTTTTCCTGCACAATTAAAACGTTTTCAGGGAACTTTCTGAATACACGTGTTCAAAATATTTATAACAAAAAACACAGACTAAGCAGAATGACCTAGAGAGTTCTTAACATGATGGCTGTTGGAAATCGGACCAAAAATGTGTACCTTTCCAGTTTTTATGCTGCTTTTCCCAAACTCCAAGCCACACAGCAGTGGCTGAGAGTTTGCATGTCAGTATGGTATACACTGCTGGAGAGGAAGTTGATCAGTTGCCACAGGACAAGCTTCATCCTTTTGATCCTCACTTCTATCCAGGCTAATCCACCTGAACCAGATGAATTCAGAAACATAGGGTGATGAGTGAAAGAAAATTTCTTCACATTTTATCAAAAGCATATCCAAATCTGTTAGAGGCTTTCTATTGACATCAATAGATTTCAGTGTTTGAACACAGTGAAAAAGAAATATGCTAGAAACAATAATTCATACATTCAAAGCCATTTCAGGTCTCCTAGTCCTTACTTCAGCACATCAAATTTTTAGGAAGTCCTTGGCAAAGAGTTCAGAAACTATTCAATATTTTAAGACATACATTCTTAAACTTTATGGAAAACAGAACTCATGCAGAAAACATAGGTTTTACTGTGTTTGCTTGGCATTGTTTTATCATTGTACAGAACTTGCTGATGCTTCAGTGTGAAAGATGTTCTCTGCAGTATTTGATAGAGTAACTTCCACCCCTCATCAAAATAGGGATCATTGGAAGGACATTCTAATAATCATGATGTGCAGCCATGTCATCACTTTCCTGTTCATTCTCACTCTCCCCTCCCTAATTATGAAGTAGAATAGCAGCCATATCCTCTATTAAGTCTTTAAATTCTCTGCTCTTTAGTTCTATGACATGGACACAAATGACATTGGGTACAAAGCTTCATTCTCTCCCCAGATGATCATTAAATTTTATAAGCCTTAAGAAAGAAAAAAGAAAAATCAGTTCTTTATCTATCATAGCTTTTTTTTTTTTTTAACAAATACTTAGAATTCCTGTATCTTGTTATCTCATTAGAAATGAAACACCAGCAGCCTGTAGAAACTTCTGGTAAAGCACTTCTTTGACATTAAATAGTTATTTAATTCACTGCCATAGCCTCACTTTTCATGATCTGCCTTCTGTTCCCACAGCATTCTCTGGTTATAATGGACAAAATGTTCTCTTTGAGATCAGAGAGAATGTGAAAAGGTTATCAAAACTTTCACTTGGCCACCTTTAACAAATCATGTTCTTGTCAAAATGACTATGCGTAGGAAAAGAAATCCATACAGAGATCCTGGGATCTGAGCAGCAAGTAAGAACTGTGGAGGTGTTCATAGGCCTAAATCACTACCCTGAAGACCATAATCAAGTTTCCTTCTCTAGCACAATAAACTTCTATTACAGGATACTAAAAGAGGCTGTACAAGTAACTGAATTATGCAAGCTTAAAAGTAAATGATCATGCAGGGTTTTTGTTATCCTGGTTGATGTGGACTACACAGAGCCTTTTGAAAAGAAGTCGTTGCTGGATAAATATAAATCTTCTTTCAGTGCTTTCAATGGCAGTTGATAGATAAAGGATGAGCAGCTATACGCTGGGTGCTCTCAAAGATATCCTAATTTTCTGTTGAGAAAGTTTTGGTGATGACATATTTTATTCATGAAGTTTCCTTCATGAGAACTTGTAGAGATAGAATAAAAAATATCTTTTAAGAAAAAGGAAAGCTTAAATATAAATGTCATTGTATTTAAGTCTAAGAAGCTAAGAATGATGAAATAATGTATCTGCCTAACATTCTACTTAAAGAATGTTTTATACTATATTGCCAATGGGACTTGATTGTTTCTCTTGCTCCTTTGAAATCATGACATTCATTGTCAAGATTTAATCACTCAAAGCATAATATCTTCAAAATTAAAGAAAAAGAGTAGGTATTATATTTTCTTTCTGAAAAATACAAAGATCCTGAAATATTTCTACAGCAAAACCAATTTAACTTACTCTTCACTGCAAGAATGGACAACCAGCCACAGTAAATTAGGAAAGTAATCTAATCATTTGGGAATTGGCTTGGAAATAAAGCCACAAAGGTTCATTATGTAATATATTTTATTGGGTTTTTTGTGTGCGTAGGTGTGTGAGAGAGAGACTGATTTTGTGATGATTTCTAACTTCAGTCAGTGCAGCCTCCCAAAACTAGATAAATATTTTCATACTTTCAGTTCTTTGCAAATTCATCCACAGGCTTTACCCATTTCCCCTGCTTTACTCACAAATTTAAAATAAAGCTGTGGCGTTGCTTAGCTGTGAAAATTAAGTATCAGACACTGAAAACTAAGTATAATTTTCAAAAAAAAACCCAAAAAGATATTTTAATTGCTTCTACTGTACTCACAGCATTCTAATAAATCACTCTTTTTACCTTCAAATTTTTTTTCATCTTCAGTATTATATCAGGTCTATTATTTAAAATTTTCCATTAAAAATCATGGAACTTCATTTAAAAATAAATTTTCTAATTAAGAAACTTTAAAACTCAAGGAAAACAAGGTAGGGTGGAGAGCTGATAATGCATGATGCAAAAAGAAAAAGGAAAGGAAAACTTAACGCTGTCAACACCAAGCTAAAAATAATCATAAGAACAGCCAAATAATTTATGAGATTTCATCTTGTAAACAGGTTTTGACAAGCTTTGGCTTTTCTTTTTTCTTTTGGCTGCTCTTTTTGCCTTTTAAGTTTCTTTCAGATGTGCTTAGATCCTATTTTCAAGCTTTTCCCTTGAAATTGAACCAATTCAGCCTAACATTAGCTACATGTTACATTCAAACTAACACTAGTTAAATAACGTTCAAAAAAGTCACTGCAGATGAGTCTTTCTCAATTCGTTCACATCATGAAAAAGATAATTAGAACTGCCAGAAAGTGAGGAATGAAGAACAACATTAAAAACATAATCATCCCAGAAATTGTAGCCTATTGTCTTGAAAGCTGCAGGGTGCATGTACTATCTCAAAAAGATATTGTGGAGCAAAAAAGGGCAAAGAAGAGCATGAATTAATTAATAATTACTAATTAATAATTCGATTCCTTTTGGTGAATCCTGAATGGGTATTCCTTATGTTAAAGAGACCAGGGACTTTCAGTTTAAAACCAAGGTAACTGCACTGGGCCATGACAGATGTTGAGTTGCAGGACAATATTTATAAGAAAATATTCTTCATTACTATTTCTAATAGAAAAGTTAGATGATGTTACATACAATTAGGTGACAGTCAAGGGGAGTTTGGTTTTGGCCACACAATGTATAATGAATTTGAACTTGTAAGAAGACACTTTGAATATACATATTGACTAAAAAAATAACAAAAATTCATAGAAGACATCTGTGAATAAAAATTCCATTAGAAGTAATGATCTGCTGAAAATCATCAGAACCAGAAAACTGCCAGGGAACAGATCATGCTGTAGCTCCTTCATTCTTTTAATCACTACCTGAGCAACTATTGTTGGCCACCATCAGAAAAAAAAACAGAACTAGATGCCTGAGGTTTTCTCCATTTTGGATTAATGAGGACAACTATGTTCATCTGTGTGTATACATCCCTGTCTTGATTATTTTCCTTATTCTGCTTCCAAGTATAACTGAATATATTCCTGACTGGGTTGTGAATGTTTTGACACAGAGAAGTAAATCAAGTCTGCTTCACTAACTCTGATATTACAACAGTGTTATTACTTTTCTGCTTTTTGGCAAAATTTAACTTGACCCACTTAAAGCTATGTGAAATGCATGACAGCCTAGAAGACCATTTTAAATTGCACAGTATTAACTATTCATGACAGATGTCGAAGTCTGACTCCACATGGAAGCAAGCGACAGCTGCAGTTCATCCATTTTCTCAAGAGAAAAGGTCAGAAAAGTAAATGAATAAGGAAATAGTGAAAAAAAAGAGCAGAAAAGTATGTCTTTAAACACATTTCTACCAGTGTCTGCCTGGATGTAGTTGTCATTTCTACTGTTATCTGAAATCTACAGGCTTTGTCAAAAAAACAAATAGAAGAAGGCTTTCTATTTATTTTTGAGCCTGTTTCAGAGCAATAAATTAAAAAAAATAAGAATCAGGGAAACAAACAGGTGACATTTAAGACATTCTTAACACGCATTTACCTCCTATGCAGGACATAACCTCTCTTCCTACACTGGGATAGATCTGGGGAGAAGTACATCAAATAATCCTAACCAGCAGTAAAAGGAAGCCCACTTGCTAGATAGCATCAGGTGTTCTTGGCAGTACCTATAAAATGGGTTTGGGTTTGTGCTGGCTGTGAAAATATCGAAGACATCTTCAATTCAGTACATGGAATTTATGCATCACCCTCCTTTCCTACAAGTGACAAACATTTTGATGTATCACACAAAACTTCAATTAGAGAATAAAACAGATGTTCCTAAAAATTATTTTTTTAAACTCTTAAGGAAAACATTCATGTTTTAAAAATGAAGACTTCTGTGGTTTGTGTTTGTTTTTGTTTTCTGTCCTATAATATTTTAAAAATAGAACAGTTTCAGACTGCCCTGAAAATGCCATATATTTCTGTCTGCAGATACTGTTGTCGAATGCTTAGATGGCTGTTTACCTTGCACCATTTCTTAATTGAAAATTATGTTTTGCTGCAATGAAACTATCTTTTCACAGGAAAGAAAATCAAGTGGATATTTAATGTTAGCAAGCACTCATGATCAGATATGAGAGCAAAAATATCTAATCTGTCCCTAGTCCTCATCCTCCAATTGTGTCTTCCTTCAAGGCAACAATTTGTCAAACTCCAT
>VZTI01000341.1:140206-200206 GCA_013397865.1 Struthidea cinerea | reverse complement strand
TAAGAGGACAGGTGCTTTCAGAAGTTCTGTCCTACTTTCCAAAAGGTGAAGGCAGAAGAGGTGGGTGGGCTCTCAGAGTTGCTCAAATGAGCTCAGAAGCTTTCAAACGTTAACTATCCACAGGTATTCTCCTACCTGCTGTTACTAGGGCATAATGTAAATTTATTTTCTGCAGTTCTTGCAAGAAATAGAGTGTTTAAAAAACCAACATGACAGAGAATGAAGGCTGAAGGCAGAGTCATGTGAAAGAAAATTACACAAGGAGAAAGCAAGAAAGGAACTTAGACACATTAATGTATAATGGCCAATTTAATCATTTATGTATATGTAAAGTTGCCACTTAAAACCCCTTGATGGTCACTGAGGACTGTAGATCTTGCAATTAATTATTAAGAATACTGAACACATTAAATAGCTCTTTTGTTTTGGTTACAGCATTGTCCAAAGACTTTTTAGAGACTGGGACTCTTTCCTGCTACTGAAAAATAAATCCATGAACCAAGTGACAGCTCCCTGTCTAGGCTGAAGAGTATATATTTCAAGTGAGAGATGAAATACAACATAGAAATTTATTTTGGGAGGACAAGAAGGGCAGAAGTGTGTCCTTGCCTCTCTGCAGGGCCACACAGCACCACCCACAGAAAGATATTACAGCTCTCTGTGACACAACTTGCACTTACTTTTCACCTCAAGATACAGGCAACTAAATCAAATAACTGAGGCTGCATCAGCTGACTCAGGAATTCAAAGAACATTCCAAATTGGGAAACTTCACCAGCACATCACTTATGCCCTTCTGTTGTGAGGATGCATTGATCAGTCATACTGGTAAGAGGTAACATGTTGTCTATACCTACACTCCAATGTAAACAATAACACAATAAAAGTTTGGTTGCAATCTCTGTAAAAAATGCAACTATAAATCTTTTGTATTTCTCCCATGGAGTTAAATTCAAAGCAACCTCAAAGTTTTTCACTGTATCTTCTTGAGCCTATTGATGTGACACTCAGTTACACAGCATGAGTTATAATAATAGACACACTAACAAGTAAAAGATAAAAAAGGGACTATTTTCATCACTGAACCAAAGCCTGTTGTTTAATAAGTGAATTTTAGCTAATAATGATAAAAAAATTTGCAGTTCTATCCTCTAAAACAGCATGTGTCAAAAAAGCAGAATTTTTTTAAAGTTTTTATGACACATCCTAAGACTTCACTGCTTTGATCACGAAGTTAATAAATGCTCAGATCCTTAAAGGAAGGAATAATAAATAATAGCCATAAGAACTAGAGGTGAACTTGGAAAAGGACTTATGCCAGTAAGCATTGTACTGTACTTTTTGAAATCTTCTTTGAATATTTCTTTGAAAGTAATACCTGAAGTTTTGCCATCTTTGCATATTCTTTTCTTACACTTCAAAATATTTGATACTTGAAATACCAGAGGGAAAACAAACCAAACCATACCAAACCAAACCAAGCCAATCTCCTTCTCCACCCCCCAAATAATAGCCAAACCCCAACACATTGAATCATAGAATTAGGTTGGAAAAGACCTTTGAGATCAAGTAATCCAACTGTTAACTTGGCACTGTCACGTCAAGCACTAAACCATGTCCACAGCTGGTACATCTACACTTCTTTTAAATACCACCAGATGTGGTGACTCCACCACTTCTCTGGGCAACATGTTCTGATGCTTGACAAACATTTCCATGAAGAATTTTTTTCTTAAAATCCAACCTAAACCTCCCCTGGAGACACTGGTGGCTGTTATATAATTTTTACACTAGAAAAACCCATACTATTATATACCTATTTTTACTAGTTTTATTCTCAGTCTTCTGGAACACATTTTGGGCACATTTGGAAATTCTCATTTCTTGAGAATTTCTGGCATTCAACATCCTGTCTTTGCCAGGAGGAATGTGATTTTCATGGGGGAGGGAGAGTATTCCTTCTCACTCATGGGTCTGTTTTTACACAGTTGGAGATGTTTTTACACAGTTGTTTCTCCCCAGACTTCTCGTTTCTCCCTGCTCTCAGGGAAGAGGTGACAGCAGCCCCCCAGTAATTCCAGAAGCTGTTTTCCTGGCTGGAGTTGCTGGGGTCTGCCATCCCTTTCCCTGGTGTCATTCCCAGGGCTGGGGCTCAGAAAGGCTGGGCAATGGGGAGCCCAGCTCAGGGCAAGGGCAGCCCAGACACCCCTGGGACCCAATACAGCCTGCCAAGAGCCACTGGAAAACCATATTTACTCAGTTGCTACACATCTGGAAGTTGCTTAAGGCTTGTGCCTTCTTGATCTCCTCTTTTTGTCCATTTTCAAGCGCTGAAATTTAGAAATTTAGAATTGAGCATTAATACTTGGGATTTCTATAATCTATATCTCATTCCACTGTTTCATTAGACCAAACTCTCTGGTTCTTCACCCTCCTGTGCTAAAAGGGTGAGGGCAATACCTTTCATCACTGAAACACGTTTAACTAAGCTTCAGATCATATATTCAGCTCCACAGAGCAATTAGAGGATCTCAAAATGGCTAAAAACAATGAGTCAAAGATCCTTGCCACAATTTGAGTGATATTTTCCCCACAGAATAAATGAAATTAAGGAAATAAAGAAATTGCCTCCCAGAGGCATGTTTTTACACTTTCATTAAGGAACTTTCAGGTGTAAGATTCCCATTCCCTGGGAAGTTAAAAGCTGACCATATTTTGTGCTACATTGTAAACATTTAAGATATTTTTGCAAGACACACATTTTACATACTTGCACATTCAAATAAAAGATGAAAAGAGGCTACTTGCCAAAATCAAGTGGAGCTCAAAATACTGACTTTTAATAATCTAAAAAGTTTTGTAATAAAAATCAAACCAATTTATTTTGCTGTTATACTTTAAATTTTCCCATCATATTTAACTAGACTGAACGGAGTGAATAAAAATTAATTCTGAAGCAAATAAACAAAAAATCAACACAAACCCCCCAGAATACAAAGGGGAAATTGCAATGGCAATATAGTAGTAGGACTTGCAGATAAAGAATGAAGTAATATTGACATGACATATGTTCATAAAAATCATTTTACTGAGTGAAAAAAAAAAAAGATTCAATGACAGAAAAAAGATCAGTTTCTGATAGTAAGTGGTGTATATATTGCATTTCTAACAGTGTTTTTCTTCATTTTCTAATGTGCACTCTGGGGAGTCTTGTGATCCTGTTCTTCCAGAGGTTTTATTTGCATGATTAAATCCTTAACATATAATTTGTCAAGTGACAAATTATGTTATATATGGCTCCAAAATCCCTATTCTTCCTCCTCCCCTGACGAAGTTGTTAGTTCTATTGTGCCAATACTGAATATCTGAAATATTTGCATTAAAGCACATGTTTAGACTGAACTTTCGGCGTGTCTAGCTACATCCTGAAGGAAAAACATCCAGGGATGACTTTCTCCTACAATGGCAAAGCGGAAGGCTGATGCAGCAGGTGTTCAAGATGAAAATGAGTGCACAGGTATTGCATTAGTTCGCATTATTGTGTTATGGGGGCTCATCATTTCCATAAATACATATTACAAACATAATCATCAGTCCCCAAAGGAGACTTTGTGCACTTACAGTGACCTATCACTTGCCCAGGTTCAGAATGTTGTAGGTGTCTCACGCACTTGAACGTTAAGAATACAGTTTACTTTCAGGACAGCCATGTCACCTCTTTCAAATGCATTGACCCATCTCACGTAATACAGCTTTCCTCAGGTTGTTGCTGGTGTAGGGAACGTGCCACTCACTGGAGAACTTAGTCACAGAAATCATCACCTCCTTTTGGATAAAGTTATAAGAGCAACACATTTAGTTTAAGCTAATTATATAGGTTCTCTCTGAGGCAGAAAAAGAGACGTGGGATGACATTTCCTCTAGAGGGACATATTTTCCTCCTTCATTGCCTGCAAAGAGACCTGATACAACTACTTAGGTTAAATACTTCCATTTTTGACAGTTAAGTTCAAGTGAGATGAATTCCACATTGACTGCCAAATTGTTGAGAATCTAACCCAAGCAATTTATCTAAGGTCATATACAAATGATAACGTATTTAATTGAAACCTACTTTCTTAAATCCATGACTAGTGCTCTAATTATTATCCCATTCTCTCTGTGACAAGTGACTGAGTAAAAGGTTTTTATGGTTTTTAATGTGTGTTTGCATTGAGTTGATGATGTCAGGCATTAGATCGGTTCACAAACCATCATCTACAATATGTTAACAGTCAAATACTCTATTGCCCCTTGGTTGGCTTTTAATGGTGTCAATAGAGACTGTAAGAGACAGCCATGAACTACTGAAATAATGTGATAAAACTTGGTCTCAGCAAACACTTGGCTGTCTTGCAGAGGCAAGATAGTCTGGTAAATATTCCTTAACTTACCATGAGTTTGTAATTTGTGTATGCTCTATCAACCTTGTCACGGCGAAGGGAGATTCAAAGTTTCCTAATTATTTATGGAAACTGATAATTAGATAATCTGTCTAATCAAAAAAGCAAGTGGTATATCTTTGGACAGGAAGGACATAAAGTATAGGACTGAGGACTCAAAAGAACAATCAAAACCGTAAAAGGGTAAGAAAGTTTTCCTATTTTTTTAAAAAAATATAGTGCTAATAAAAGAATTTAAAGCTCATGTAGGTTAAGAATCACTTGTAGGGGAAATGTGAAAATGGTAATAACCAGTTGAAAAATTATCAAGAAAATTTTCCAAAAAGAAATAGTCTAAACTTTGTGAAATTCATATATAATAATTCCAAGAGATTTTAAGTTAGAGAAAGATTAGGAAAGAATCTAATCTTCACCTTGCAGAGCTTTTTAATTTGAAAGTGTATATAAAGAATAAAAACATTTGAGAACACTTGAGAGTTTCAAAGTACTTTTTCCTTTTCGCATTTTTGCCTTTTAATTTCAGTTCAGGATTTTTTCTTTTAAAACTCAGAAAGATTTCTGGACAGATTCATTAAAAGGTGATAAAAATCTTAAAAGAAAATGCATCTATTTATTATTAGTTCTTTACAATTTCTGTGCAAAACCTGGATAATAATTAATTCTTAGGAAATTCTGAAATCTTTTTTAAAAAATATGATAAGAACCAAAGTTCTTTAAACAATAAAATCTCATTAAAACTTATCTTAAGCAAAAACATTTTATTAGAAACGTCAACATTTTTAAAGTTGAAATTTAACATGTACCAGATCAGAAATATCTTTTATATTGAGGTACCCCCTATGTAAAGCAAACTTGTAAGAAAGGGAATACTGTTTTTAATCTTGAAAGATGTTGAACTTTTAGGTATCAAATAATTTTGGGGTTTTGTCAATAAAGTGTCATTAGAATTGGGGTATTTCTCTATTCATCCCTCCTCCAAAATAATACTTAGCAAAGTTTTCCAGTAGTAACAGAAAAAATATACTTATTTTTCTAAGCCAGCTCCAGAAAAGTTCTTATTTATAGGTCACATTTCCTCAATTATCTCAGTCACATTTGTAAATTATGTAAATAAGATAAAGAATAGGAGATTTGGGAGTCTAGAAGAATAGGAGTATCATAATGATCTTAAAGAAAAAAAACCTTTTCCCCCCTCATGGCATATTAGATTCCAAATTATTGTATTCTTATGACTTCATGACATACTTTACTTGCAAGTGTCTTATTGTAAAACAAATCACACAAAATGATTGCAATTACTATTATTGATATAGTATTAAATTTCCATTGTATGGTAGAAATAATAAAATCACTTAAAACAATACAAATATAGCTTCAAAGAAGTCTGATGTTTCCTGCAAGCACAGCAGCTTCAGTAAGTGACATTAAGAGAAAACAAACAAATTAGTAGTATGGCTGTTCTGATTCCGCAGTGTTTAAATGCCAGGATTCAGATATTAAATTGTACAAATAACAAAATTAAAATGACACAAACCCAAAAGCAATAAAAAAAGTAGACAACCCACACGCGCACACTTTTAATGAGAAAATCCAACAAGATTTATTATTGAGGCCTGCTCGGGGGAGGTCACACAATGAATAATCATCTTGAGGACACAGTATGTTCTCTAAAGCTTATTGCTTTGTTTGAATTTTGCATTATTGCTATAAATTTAGTGAACAAACTGTGAAGGGTTTTATAATACGCACATGTTTTAGTTAAGATCAGGAGCGCCTTGACTAACACTGCACAATGCATATTTCATATATTCATGAGTCATTTTCTTCTGATACCTTGAGCATTTTCTCTGTAGATATCCCCCTCTGAAAGATGTTAATCCTTGTTTTCACTGAAAAAAAAAAAAAGGATAATTGCAAGTTTCTCAGTTTCCTTAAAACAAAAAATTGTTGCTTTTAGACAACAGAACACACTGTTTAAAAACATACACTTCCTGGAATTTTGCTTGATCCTATATCAAAATCCAGTTCAATCATTTGTTTACTGGTGTCTTCTGCACTCATGTGGATCATTTGAACAGTTTCCCGGTCCAACCAGAGTGAAGAGGAAAAGAATCTGGTATGGTACAAAGAGGGATAAAAATATCAATGCTCAAAAGCAATCTTAAAAAAAAAAAAAAGTGAAGCACTGCTAAAGGCTCTGTGAAATGTGCTTGAGAAAAATATTGAGAGATACATAATTAAATACTTCATATGTACTTCAGAACACATACATTTATACAGAATAGAACCTCACTTCTGAAAACTAATTGAAAATATGTGTAAGTAGATATATTTTATGACTGAAACATCAGTTGCTGTGTTTACCTTCTTTCCCTATTCTCCCATAAAATCTAAGTCAAGGGAACATCAAACACATTAACACAGACAGTGACTCATCAACTCTTAGCACACATTTTTATTTCTTTATAAAAATCAGTAAGGTATGAGATAGCATTGGTATGGTAGGCTACCTCACACAGAGGTTTTGTCCCTATTTAAAATGGAATACCATTTACAGGCTGAATGAAAAAATGACCTGAGTTTACAAATATATTTATCCAAAGATATTTATACAAATATAGTATATTTCTGGTTTGGGAAAATGTTTTTTTTTTTTTAATATTTTTGTAGATTTGAATACTAACAGTTTTTACTGCCTCAATAACAGAAAACGTTAAGGAAATTTAAACTTGACTCAGCCTGCATCCAGCTGTGGTCTTTCCTTCTCATTTGCCACCACTAGCAACCCACTGAAGGTGGATGACTAAATCTAATCCCAATACACTTGCAGGATTTTATAACATGGTATTCTGAATTTCATGGAAAGATTACATTGAAAATTCAAACCATTCTGATAAATACAATTCACTTTTTTAAAAAAATATTTTTAATGCAAACTGACATAAAAATATATTTTCATCCGATTTGAAGAAAATTTTTAACACCCGCACCAAGAAAACCCCAAGCCAAGCAAAGACAAGCCAACAAACAAACAAACAAACAAACAAACAAAAAGTTTTAACTTCCTTCTATTCTTCAACAAGAGAAAATATTTCCGCAGTAAACAAGCAAATCCCCAAAACACACAAAAAATTAATTCTTTGATTAAGCTAAATACCTGATAGCCTACTGCATTAGAAAATCTGGGAGGCATCAAATACTTTCGTTGCACAGAAACTCCTAGGGCAGGATTTTTGCTGTCTAGACCCATGACATCCTCTGGGGATGTCTGTAATTGACATAAGTCCTCTGTGTATCATGCACCAAGGAAAAATATGGGTAGATAACAGAAATGCTTCAGTTTTCCTGTCTTTTTTTCCCACATCTGGATTAAAAGGATACTTTTTCTGCCTTTTCTCTAAGCTTTACAAAGTAGTGACTTAGGATTCACTGTGCTGTTTAAATTAATATCGTTTGTTTCCTTGAGAAAATGTCTAGAGACAAGTAGACATACATATTTTTAGGAAAATTAAATCCTATTTTTGTCTAATTTTACCTCAGAAAACCCTGTTTATTTTTCCTGAATGCAATGTATGGAATTATTGTAATAAAAATAAAAAAGAATAAAAGATTCTACTATGCCTTATGAGAATTGCAGTTTGATTAGCTTTGTTTTCACATTCCTCTTCAGGCCAAACTATCAAATTTTATTCTATTTCCCAAAGGGTGCTCTCCGATTTTCTCCTGGAAAGAAGGTTGTGGTGAATTATCAGAATGATAGACTATAGGAAGTGCTGTCCAGGTTGGGAAATAAGCCTGAGGGAAAAACAGTACATAAAGGCAAATGAATTGAAATTCCACTGGAAGCCTATGCAATACAAAATGCATTTATTTGAAAAACTATTTTTGTTTGAAGTATTTTCTTCTTTGCAATGCCAACAGTAAGATATTTTCTGAAGACAACAGGTACTACTCATTAAAATTTTCATTTCATTAAACCCAAAATTTTCTGCAAAAATCCTATTCCCACTTTTGATGGGAATTCCTTACTGGCCTAATATGATGTGCACTGATGTTGAATTTAAAAATGAAGGAAATAAACTTATTTAGAAGTAAATTTTAGTTAGAAGTTTGACAAAGAGATCATAGTACAAGAAAAGAAAAACAAAGAAATAAACAAAGAAACAAAGAAAAAACTGGAATAAAAGAACGGCATTGGGGGATGTTATGTAACCATAATGATAATATAGAATTACAGATGCTTGGTTTTTTGGTTTGTTTTTTTTTTTAAATACAGCAGGGGATTGGTTAATGGACTTTGTGGGAAAGCCAAATCAGGAAAATTAATTCCTCTCTGGAGTTCACAGACAGGCTGGGATCAGATATTTTCAAATCATAGAATTATAAAATCATAGAATCATTTCATTTGGTAAGGACCTTTAAGAACATTGAGTCCAACCACTAACCCAGCACTGCCAAGTCCACCACTTAACCATGTGCCACATCTACACATCTTTTAAATACCTTCAGTTATGTTGATTCCAGCAGTCATCTGGGCAGCCTGTTCCTTTGTTTGACAGTCCTTTTGGTGAAGAAATATTTTCTAATATCCAATCTAAACCTTCCTTGGCACAACTTGCTTATTCATGTTAATATTGAATAAGCCAGGAATGTAATAATTTCGAAACATTCTACACTCTTCAGATTGTTTAGAAAGTCCATGTTCTTCACTGGTGCTCACCTACCTTCATTTTTTTTCTTCTTTTTTTTTTTTTATTTTAGAAAACAGAGATTTCTACAGCTGCTGGAAAGACGATGTTTAGCTGCTTTTAATTTTCCAAAACTTAAAAATTAATCTAGGATGCTTTTTAAAATATTCCTTACTACAGCATCAGAAGTTCAAGTCCTGTCATATAGACTGGATGTGGAGATTTTCATCTTCCAGTAAAGCATAAATATCTGCTTTGATTTATTTTTTATGTGTTATAATTTAATTGTTAGTAAATACACGTAAGAAATATTATATAGAGAAAAGCAAAGGAAAAAGCCATTAATACAATATGTTATGAATTTAGCAGCTGCCTATTGAAATTGTCAGCTTCATTTCAAAATGCCATTTTCTGGGATCTTTAAGAGTGAAACATGTAACTCATATAAAATTCACTGTTGTTGAAGTATAGAGGCTTACAGACCAAAATACTTTAATAACTTCAGTAACTGTGAGGTTTCTGCTTTCTTTTCAGTTTTGTGTTTCTTATTCTTAGAAGTTATTTTAAACCAATACTGGAATTTTTTTTCCCAGTAATTTTATTGAAAATTTGTAGAAGAACATAGAAATTCCCTTTAGTTCTGAGATATATCAATTAGATTTTTTTTTGTTTAATTGAATAGTTTAGCTGCCACAAGAGTAGCTTTTTATTAAGTGTTCCATCTAAAATTGCATTATTTTTATTTTTAAACCTTTCAAATGCTTATCTATTCCTGCTCATTTTTAGCAGTTTCTTATAAGTTTCTAATACTCATTTTAAATTGCAGTTGGCAATGAGCCCTTTAAAAAAATGTACTTTCTATAGGCACATAAGGGAATACAACTTGATAAAATTTCAGTGATTTAAGTTTGTAATCTCCTAAAAGTGATTCGTAATACATAAAGTTATAACAAAGGCTAGAATGAGGTATTTCTCTGCTTTTCTGGCCTCATAGCCTGGCTGGAACAGGACTGGTTATTTAAATTTCCAAGTTCCTCCGTGTTTTACATATTTACGTATGTAGACCTGGGCCAAATGCCCACTTTTATAAGGTTTAACCTTAGAAATCACTGAAAATGTCTCATATGATAGGAAAAGTTTAGGACCATTTATTCTAAATAAAAGATTGCTTCGAGTGAATTAATTCTGACAATTAAAAAGAGAGCTGGAAAGTCTAATTCAGTGGGAAATAAAAGATACATCATTTTGATATTTCTTACCAGTATCCTTGAACAAGGAATTTATGGCACTGCAGGAGATCACACTCCGAGACTGCCTCTTCAGTAGGGGTGACATGATTACTGACACACAGCTTAACCCAATATTCAATGAGATCCTGAAGGGCCCAACAGAAAGAAGCATGATGCTCCTGATTTTAATCAGGGTTGTAACTGGGAAGTGGCACTTTCACAAGAGAAATGGACATGGACACCCATGGTCAGGAACAGGATGCTCTTCTGGGTTGCTCGGGAAGGACAGACACATTCAATGACTGTAGTCACACAGTCGGTGTGCTGTGTCTGTGGCGTTTCATGGAGAGCAAGGAGAGCTGCTGCTGCTGATGCTCTCACAGAGGACTCTGAAAGTACTCAGATTGCAGCAAATGCTCTGACACACTTTGGGAGACTGCAATAAACAAAGACAGCTAGAGGCTAATAAATACTGCTGACACTCACTGTGGATCAACAATCCTGCTGTCACTTCTCTGGCTGCCACCCCTGTCTTTCTACTGTGGACTTGAAGACCCAAAACCAGTTGCCCATTGACTACAAAAAGTCAGAGATAGCAAAGCTCAAGAGAGCAATGGAAACTCCCTTCTCCATAAGTAAGGGGTCATGGAAATGGTCCTCAGAAAGAAGAACATTCTTGTATCTGACATTCAGCACCAGCTCCTGTGGGATGCCACATTTATAATGCAATGTCTTCATCAAGCTCCGAGCTGCAAGTCAGGAAAATGGAGTGGGCATCACGTTGCCTGAGAAATGTCCCAGCGTGGACATGAGCAGAAACTCCAGGAAACTCAGAAGCCTGAGGCC
Source organism: Struthidea cinerea (assembly GCA_013397865.1). Taxonomy (NCBI): domain Eukaryota; kingdom Metazoa; phylum Chordata; class Aves; order Passeriformes; family Corcoracidae; genus Struthidea; species Struthidea cinerea. The sequence continues at coordinate 189,001 of VZTI01000341.1, read as the reverse complement.
CTCATTGTAATTACTGCGAAGTTAATGCTCTCATCAGAGTTTTTGTTGTAGAAATCAAATACCCCTTCAGATTAAATTCATGAAAATACAAACTAGGGGTTGACAAGATCCTTTCGGGCATAATGCTCAATTTTTTCCCCATTTTAGATACCAAAGTATATGGACAATTTTAAATCAGAAAGGCAAATACAAATTTTGCAACCATAACTGACAGAAGAGTTTTTTCAGCTTCCAATTCCTATTTGTCACTTGCATTGCAAATGACATTGCACACTCTCAGTTCAGTACTTGACCTAGTCTAGCCAAATTTGAATATGTTTTCCCCTTAATCTTTTGCAATGCATGAATACAGGATGACATGAATTTTAATTCATAATTTTGGAACTTGCTCATGCTGCTGAGAAATATGAAAATAAATGCCAGCTTCTTGCAGAAACCATTTATCAGCAGCAATAAATAAAGTAATGCTTCAAGCTTTATTTGAAGTTATTGTTTGAATGCATATGATATAAATTCACTTTCTGTTTTCCAGATTTATAGGGGCATAAACCCTGTATCAAATACAAAGCTTTCTTCAGGGCTCAAAGTCCAGCACCTATTTGTGTTAATACAAAAATCTCTCTTGACTTAATTAATAACTAGTTAGGAAAAACATTAACTGCTGAGGTCGTGTTGATCATTGTATACCTATGTAAATTAAGTGATTTACCATTTTCACAGCAGAACTAAGAACAAACCATAATGTCCTTTCCATGGAAGGACAACCAAGCTCACTCGTTGTTCCTGGCGCTACTGTACATGCAGAAGCCCATCTCAGCATCAAGAGTAATGAGCAGCTGTAAAATCTTGTGTGTCAATTGTGCACACCCCTCCACCCCACTTAAACCAATCCAAGAAATTTCTTCAGTCCAGAGTTTTTTGTAAAGCATTTTAAAATGTAACCCTTGTCAGTTTTCAGCTCTATTTATTTGACAGAAAGGCCCCAAATTCCGTTTCATTATGAAACCTATTCATGACGGAGAAAAAAATTATACAGAAAGATATGGATACATATCTTATGGATACGGAAAGAATATGGAATTTACTTTTTTTCAGTTATCAGAGTAAAAAAAAAAATCACTCTTAAACTTTTTTTATTTGCTTTAAAAATATCAGTTGTTTTTAGGTTGTTCCTCCATAGTCCATGAACTGGTTTTCCCTGAAGTTATAAAGATATTTTTCATTTGCTAAAGCCTACCAACCGAGAAAATGTTCCTTCAAAAAATTCTTATGAGGCTAAGGATGAACAAGTGTTCAAGCATAGGTTGAATAAGCCCAGACCATGAATTTAAATGAAAGCATTTTTTGGTGCTTCTAAACTAACCCTCTGAGATCTGCTAGACAGTTGTGAGACTCTTTTTTTCCAACCAAAACAGAATATTTGAGTCCAGATAAATAAAAGCTGAGGTCCCTTAAGCTTAGTATTATGTGCCTATTTGCCTTTGTACCAGGGAAGTGTGTATAACTCCTACACTCCAATGATTAAATGAGACAAAAGATACTTTATTTCCTTTTAAAATCTCTCCAGAATCAAGTTTAATTTGGATTAATTACACTTTAAATGAACAAAAGACCATTAGATGAATCCTGTCAATTTTAATAGATCTTTGACCGCTTATCCAGATGTTTGCCAGAATACAGAGACTTTTAAACAGTATAAGATTACTTTGTTTCTTTTCCAGTGTTCTTTTCTTCAAAGTTGGAACAAATTTTTCTTAAAAAATTTAATTTAGACTGTTATATTAATTACGTACATGTAAACAAAATGCAAGTTTTTATATGTAGACATTGCAAAGGTTTAGGCTTTATAGCACAACTTAAATCCTGACTTTGAATTATCATTCAATACTTAATAGCAGCACATGGAACAAACCATTCTTGCCAAACTGCAAAGTGTTAATTATTGAGGCCACCAAAATTCTTAACATTGCCAACAAAAATTCCTGATTTGATATAACAAAGGAATAAAGAATATAGATTTGAGAACTATTGTGTGTAAGTTATGCCAGGTATGAATACCAATGAAAGATATCTACTGGAGTATTGAGAAAGTTTTTGATAAATATGCTAAAAAAATTGTGAACATTATGCAATCTATCATTCGTAAAGTACAATTTCTTATCATTTAGTGCCGTAGTTGCAACTATTGCAATAGACTAAATGAGGCAGCCCTCTTAGCTGCCTACCAAGTAAGCAAGACTTTTTGAGGTCAGCAGTGTGATGAACACAGGGATTAAGTTTGACAAGAAGAATTCTTGGTGTCTCATCTATTTCATGTTGTTAACGAAGCCTAGAGAAAAAGAGTTTTCATATATTTCTGGATACTGCCTTCTAGAATGGTTCAACCACAGAACAAGGGGAATAAAGGGACCTAAATAATGGGCCTAAAGGGCAATGATGATCTCAGAATGTGCTCTGAAAACTGTGAAAACTGTGAAAAACGTGAAAAGTAAAATGGCCTTCCTGGGGTTATCTGGTCGAATCACGAGTCATATTTTAAAAATCTCAAAGTACAGAGATCTCATAATCTCTCTGGATAATACAATACAAACGCCCATGGTGACCAAGTTTTTACTTGTATTTAATTGAAATTTCTAGCAAAATTCTGAATTAATTTTCTATCATCCCATTAGACAGCATGAATATAGCAATTAGGTCATCATTTGTCTTGAGAATGGAAAAACTCAACTATTTTAGCCTCTTCACAGATGCCGTGTGCTCCAGCCCTCTAACAATCTTAGTGGTCCAGTATGTCCACTTGTTTCTTGTAATGAGAAGCCTAAAACTGGACACAGTACCGTGTTGGCACCCCAATCCTATTGTTATATGACCTTAGTCCATGCCGGCTGCGATACTTTACCTGTCGTTTGTTCAGCTTTACAGGATTTTCTTCAGCCCATTTCTCTATTTGGCACTGCTCACAGACTGGTTAAGTGGGCATTCTGTCTCCTGTATTAATATCTGAGGGACACTGCTTGCCACAAACTGCCAGCTGGATGTTGTGCCAGCGACCCAACCCTTTAAACCTGATGGTTGGGTCGCTTTTCCACACACCTTACTGTCCGCTTACCCAGTGACTCCAATTTGGCTTTAAGAATCATGGGGGAGACCTTGCTGATGGTCTTGATAAAATCAAGACATATGTGTTGGGTTTGTGTGGCCAGGTTTTGGTAGCAGGGGGGCTACTTGTGTAGTTTCTCTGAGAAGCTGCCAGAAGCTTCCCCCATGTCCAGCAGAGCCAATGCCAGATGTTTCCAGGATGGACCCACTGCTGAGCCAATCAGGAATGATAGTATCACGTCTGTGATAACATATTTAAGAAAAAAAATATTGGACAGATGTAATTGTGGCCAGAGAAGAGAGAGGTGAAAATATGTGAGGGAAACAGCCCTGCAGACACCCAGGAACAGGAGCTGCTCGAGGTGCTGAAGCTGAGATTCCCCTGCAGCCCGTGGTGAGACCATGGTGAAGCAGCTGTGCCCTGCAGCACATGGAGCTCCATGGAGGAGCAGAAATCCACCTGCAGCCTGCAGAAAAGGTGCACACCTGGTCCAGCTGCAGAAGTGAGTGTTAGAGCAGCTTTGGTGGGTGCCTAGCATCCAGCCAGGCTCAACCTACTGCGACATGTAACATCCTTCTCTGTATCCTTGCCCACAAAACCAGTCGTCTCACTAAAACAGGCAACTGGATTGTCCAGACATGATTTACTTTTTATAAATCCACCTGGCAGTACTCAGACACCTTCTTGTCCATCCTGTGTCTGGAGATACACTGAAAAAAAATGTGGCCAGCTATGAGATGTTAAGTGCTGGCAGTTATGAGCAAAGATACACATCTCTTTTACACTGTTGGTGTCATGCATTTTAAAAATATTAATATTCACTTTTTTTCATGGTAGAGAGGATCAAATGATTTCTCCAATATATAACATTCAGCATGCAGAATTGATGATGGGTACTGAGGCTCAGAAAGTCAAATAATCCAATTAGCAACTCCATTCTAAATGTACAATTAAATACTACTAAATTAATCATTCTTGATCAGAATTCTCAGAACTTCTCATCTCCTTTTGACAATACAAAATTGACAAATTGTAATAAAGGCAGCTTTTTAATATCTTTCTAGAAAATGCTGTGTCAATTTTTTTTCAGACCTTAAAGCAGGATAAATTGTGTTAGTGTGTTGGCTTGTGTTTTTTCAGAAACCATGCCTTGCCAGTCTTTGATGATTTATCTCTTCAATATATAATTTTAATGGAAAAATGCCATGTATTTATAAGTATCTGTATGTGTCCACTTATTTAATTCTGTGATAGGACATATAGGTACTGGCAATGGAGCATGGACAGCCTTTGGATAAGATCCAAGAGGCACAGATGGATTGCAACAGCACAAGCTTATTCATAAAAATAGGAAAGGGAAAAAAAGCATATGATAATATTTTGGCTACAAAGATTTTGCAGGCATCATGGAAATAACTCTGCATATTATACATATCGTTAAGCCTTGGTTATTACATTAATCAGACAATTTTTCAAACAATTAAAATGTATTTTGAGTGTATTACTCAACTTTATTGTGCCAAATAAAGCTGCCTAAAACATGTAAACAATCATGCTCTTTATTTTTAGCAAACCAGATTCCATCTAGAATAGTTTTCTTGTGTGGTGTGTTGTACACAACTACACTGTTTTACCTGGAATCCTTACAAATTATGAACTTAATACAGCCTGATGCGATCACCACATAAAAGGCTGTGGAAGAAAACAATGCAGTATGCAGGGGATTGCTTTGCAGGTGCTGCTCATCCTCCTGAGCTTCATTATCTTTATTTGAGGATTTAAAAATCAACAGCCTAAAGCAACTTGAAAAAATATTTAAATGATCTCTCTACATATATCCAGGAAACCGTCACTCTCTGCTACATATCGCAGAGCAGACTGAGATCTGTTTCCAGCACACTGAACGTCTCTGTTTTGAGGGTAACCCAGGCCTCCTTCAGCCCTTCCTCCCATCTTTGCTGAGTCTTCAGTCTTGATATAGTAACATTGTCAAATTTACCTAACATTTTTCAAGAGAATATTTCTGTTATTTTTAATTGATGGAATCACAGTTCCCTTATTTGCGTTAGGTGAGTGTTAAGCATGGGAGCTACAATGTTAGAATTATAATGTTATACATTTTGTAAGCTGTTTTGGCTGTTCTTGTACACAGTTTTATTGTAGGAAACTTGGTCTTCAGGAAAAGTGTTTTGTTCATGACTTCACGAGAGCCAGGCTTTCTGCCCTAGGGCTTTTGTCCTAATGGATTTATTTTGCATTATTATGTCCTGAATTATTTATAATGTCTCCTAATAATTGTCAAAATAATTGCTTTCGAAGTAGCTATGAGACACAGTGACTATACTATTAAATCTGAGATACTGATGCAAATGGATATTCTAAATGTAACCTCTAGTGTACATTTACCTAATTAGTAGAGAGCTGACACCAGGACTTTGCCCTTGTGCCAATCTGTTCCTGAGTATGGCATTGTCATGTTTTTCTTCAGAATGCTCTGGGGAAGTGTCAGAGCAGTTGTAAATGCCAAATCTTTGTGAGCAAAATGAGAAAGAAAATGTTGGAAATGTGTAGTGTCTTTACATCAAGAGTAACTAATAACTGTTAAAACATCTGTGTTTTTGTGAGTGTGAGACCAAGAAATAAACAGACAAAATAATGGTTAAATTATGAAGATACATACAATAGAAAATTTTGGCAGAATGAATCTTTCTTTTTAATCTTTATTTTCTTTCTTATTAATTTTTTTTAATCACATTGATGAGAAGATTTAGTGTTGCCAACTGAAAAAGACTGTTAGGAGTTTAGGGTTTGTTTTGACAAGAAATGGAGACACTTTAAGAATTTGCTATCTATTGAAGAGGACTAAACCTGTTAATCTCTCCTGTGCCCTGCTTTATCACCTCATCTATCACTTGCATTCTCATCTTCTACCACAAGTTTTTGTTCCATTCTTGCAACTAAATCTTCCCTTTCCAAAGGAAAAGTTTCTTCATGATCTATGGCTTCTGTTGTGGTTTAACCCCAGACAGCAAGTAAGGCCCACACAGCCACTCACTCACTCACTTCTCCCCCTAGCAGATGGGGGAAAGGGAATTGGAAGGTTAAAAGTGACAAAACTTTGTGGGTTGAAATAACAACAGTTTAATAATTTAAATAAATAAATAAATACATCTACATATTATCACAGTATATTTGGGGTTGGAAGGGACCTCTGGAGTCCACCTAGTCCAATCCCCCTACTGAAGCAGGTGGATCTAGAGCAGGTTGCACAGGACTGTGACCAGTCAGGTTCGGAATACCTCCAGAGAAGGCTCTGGGCAGCCTGTTCTAGTGTTCTCTCAGCCTCTAAGCAAAGAAGTTTTCCTTATATTTGGATGTCAAGTTTGTGCCTGTTGCCCCTTGTCCAGTCACTGGGCACCACTGAAAAAAGCGTGGACCTGTCTTCTTGACACCTACTCTCAAGATATTTGTAGGCATTGATAAAATCCCCTCCCAGAAATTAACTATATCCCAGCTGAAACCATGACAAAGGGTCAGTTAGAGATGCCACTGGCTAAGAAAAACTTGTTTCAGAAAAATAACTTCTATTGTAGAGGTAGAAAATAATCATTGTGCACTTTATTACCAAGGCATTTAGTTTTTCTAAGAATAAGAAGATCAGAGTGGGGAAGGAAGGGGAGGGTGAGTGCAAAAAACAGGATCAAGAAGATAAAAGAGTGAATGATTTATCTCAGTTCACTAAAAGGAGAGTAATTTTTGAATTATCCTAAACCATCAAAGAAGTAGGATGTTAAAGGTATCTATCAATACTGTCAGGTCAAAGATAGGTAGGACAAGGAAGAAAAAGTCATTCCATTGTTAGAAGTGTGGTTTCTTCCACACTGTTATCTACAAAAAAAGATATTTCCATTATACAAATTTACATTTGGCTTACTGCAATACAGTGGACGTTAGGAAAGCACCTGCATTTTTGGATATCACTACTGACATTGTTACTTGCCCACTTAAATTAAAAAAAAAAAAAAACCAAACAACAAAACAAAACAAAACACCCTCTGCAAACTCTTCTTTGACTGTGCTTTAAACCAAGTAAGGGTCAAAGAAAGAGTCATTCCTCCCCTCATGAGACAGAAAATGAGAAATTATCTTCAAAGATGACTCAGAACCCTGTGCCACAGTCCTTAACTGCAGCACAAAGTAAAATTCACTGAGCACTTTAAGTGATAAAAGAGAATCTCCTAAAGCAATTCAGCACATGGATAACTTCCCCAGGTTATATATTGTTCCTTTTTGAAACTGTTGGAGAAAAATCAAGGCAAAATGCTGAGTATATTTTTAGGTTTGTCTCTCTTGCTCCAGAATGCTAGAAGATTTAGTTTATCTAAAGTAAAACTAAGCTTCTAAAAGAAATTAATAGAAGTATTAAGAAGAAATCAGAATTAATTTTTAAGGTATATGAATTAAAATAAACTTATTTTTAAAGAATACATACTGTTGAGGGTAGAGCTGAAAAGCAACTGGAATGCAACTATACTTCTTTGTTAAGGGTTATAAAAAAAGAAAGACAAAAGACTGGCTCAGATTACAGTAAAATTTCTATTAAAAAAACCCAAAAAAAATAAAAGAAGAAATCTAACATTATGCTCTGGCTGTCTGAGCTTTTATAGACACCTTATTTCCAAGATGAAATTTTTGTATTCAGAATCTATTCCTGAGTTGACGTGAAAAAAAAAAAAAAAAAAAAAAAAACAAAGTACAACACCAACCATTTATCAAACATGCAATTTTGTGGTTAAATATATCTGTATACATATGGAATGCTTTTTTAGCACTTTTTTTTTACCTGAGATAGCCTTGCTGAAGGACCTCCTGGTTTTTTTCCTTTATCCAAAATATAACAGAACTACAAGAAAAATCTCATGTTTTAACATCTCGAGGGAGCAATCGCCAGACTATTCCACAGGGAATAAAACATAAAAGGAGAGAAATTAAGCATGTAGGATAAAAGAATCCTCCTTAATGTATCACATATTCACGTGTAACATTCTTCAAGTTAAGTGAATAATGCATGCCATTAGTGAGATTTTCTGGGCAATAATGGAGACAGGCACAACTTGGCCTAAAAGGAAAAATAGCAAAATTTGAACCAGTTGGAAAAAAACACAGACACTTGGACTTCTCACAGAAAATTCACATTTTACCCCGTTATTTCAAAAGAATAGTTTAAGGACAATGCTCAGAACAGTGGGAATTGAATCGAGAATCCAAGAAAAAAAAATCCAAAATCTTATGGAAAGAAATCCAGTACATGTCCAAAATAGTTTCTCTGCAGAGAAAATCACAGTTGCTATGAAGAACTGTAAGTAATTGTTTCTAATGAACTGGGTCCCAAGGCAAGGAGCAAAGAACACCCAGTTAAACAATCAGGCAGTAATTCTAAACTACCAGCCAGAAGAACATTTTTCCCCAGGCACCACATAGGTAAACACTGAACCTATTATCATAAGATGTGAAAATTAGAAGCATAAATATGTTCAAAAAAGAAAAAGACAGATTTATTGAGGACTGTTAAAAAAGTTTCCCTAAACCTTTTTGACCATCTTTGCTCTTTTTTATTCTCTTTCTATGAAAACCAGAAAATACGAATTTCTACTATTTTTATTTTGATTTTTCTGAGAAGTTTGTTGATAGAATCTTGACCGTGAGTCTTGCCAGAATCTGGAATAATTTGCAAAGAAAAAAGTAATTAAAACCCCACAGTATATATTGATTTATTTTCCTGAGCCTCTGCAGTGCATACCCAGAAACAGGATAATGAGTTAGCTTGATTCTTATACTCATGAGGTGCAGCTTTCCATATGATATGTTTTAACCAGTTATCTAAGGTATTTCAGCCTTTTGATCTGAGGAATGTAACTCTTTGTTAACCATAACTTCTGATAAAAAGTAGTTGCTTGAATGAGGCCTGCAATATTATGTCAGACCCTTGCTGGGGTAAAGTAAGTCAAAATTTTCCTGCTTTCCACAGAAATATGCCAATATAAACTGGGGATATATAACTTCTTTGAGAAGCAAGACTCATGGTAGATTTGGACATCCTAAATTCATGATTCCAGAGAAGAAAGCTGCCGCTTTTTCAAGTGTTCCCCACCACTGGGGACTAGATATCATAGCGCAGAATGGGGCCTCCTGGGTTTAAACCCCAGAGCACCACATTTTTTGTGAAAAGTTTTTGAGGTGGTTTGGACTCCCTCGTCTCAGAAGAAGCAATCATCATTTTGGCAAATTTCTGCAGTGACACAACCTCTGATGTGTGGCTTCCTGGGGCTAAATGAATTAGCACCGTCTGCAGAATTGCCCTACACTGCTGCTGCTTCCCTGGAATGCGCCGTGTGCACCCTGCCAGGCTTCTCTCTGTAGTAAAATTCAAAGCAGTTCTGAAAACCATTCAACCGCTCACTTTATTTTATTATATTTTAATTAATACTTTTGAAAACTCCTGTGAGAAAAGAATCGGAAAACTTCCAGCATTGAGTTTAAAGTTGAAATTAAGGCAATGAATCAGATTGTGGGAAGTTGGAAGCTAATATTCTAAAATGCTTGCCACACAGCAATACAGAATTGGAAACTCTGCACATTTATTTTGAATGTTGACATGTAGTACATGGTTTCTCCCCCAGAATTATGGTTTGTTTCTGTTTAGGATAAGAATCATCTTCCACTTTCCAATACAAGCACAAAAGTACCCTACCCTACAATTTCACTGTAATAACATTTACCAAAATTAGTAATCTGTTTTAAAAAAAGATTAAAAGAAGCCCCTATGTTTAAGGTTGAAAAAGTCTTTTTTTGTTGATAATAAAGGTATTTGGTTAATCATAAGAACATAAATTGCTCTGTCCTTTTCCCATGCAGTACACAAAACTATCATATGAATAAGGTGTCAGTGTGACCAAATATTTTAAAAATTTGATTACTTTCTACTAGTTTCCACTGGATACATTATTTAAAATCCCCCATTATCATGCATGTCATTTTAGCATTTGAGTGATTTGAATCCCCATAAATTTGAATCACCTTAGGCACATGTAACTAAACCTGTGATTTGTTCCACAGATTGTAATGGACAGCACAATTTGGGAAATGTTTTCCTATTCTCATGCCAGGTATTCTAGAATACAAGAACATGGCAGAGGGGAGAGCAGCAGAAGAAGTAGGTCCGATAGCCCTGATATCAAAGTCAGTAAGAACAGTCATGCTGTAGTGAAGAGATTTAAAATATATTAGTTACTTAGAAAAAAAGAGCAAAGGCACGAAGTTTAAATACAAAGAAGATGTTCACTCTTGCGGAAGTCTAGTAAAAGAAAAATGTGAGAAGAACACACACTTTTTTGATTGATGTTGTTTCATCAGTTTTCCTCTGTATTTAAGTTCTGACAGGTAAGTATTTTGTTTTGAAAAGGATCTCCCAACTCACCACAATTTTAATGTCTCAGATACTGCAAATGGGAAATCTATAAAGGCAGCCAAAGAGCTTTGGGTGTGAGGATGTGATGCAGTTTTCTAAAGAGTACTATTGCCACTTGCAGACACAGAAGCAAAAGAGAAATGCCTTGTAGAATATCATTCAGAGACCCAGAGGCAGACACAGCAGCTGACCTTAGCAAAGTAATTAATGTGGGCAGAGGACCTATGGCTGCTAAAAATCTCAACCTGAAGCTTAAAATTTTCTCTACTCCTTTTTGTACTTTTTTTGTTTTAAAGGTCTACCGTGTCTTGTCTATTTTTCAAACATAGACTGAGAGATTATTATGCTTTTTATTTCCTTTTTTCATACCCCTATAATGATTTTTCACTGTTTACTATTGTTCATTCTTACTCAATTTAATATTTAAAGAGGAACATAATTAAGTTGTTTCAAGATTAAATACCTAAAAATTATAATAACACCACCAAATGAAAAAATAAATTATTAATTTAAATTTTTAGAGCGCTCAATTATTTAGAAAGATATAAATTAGCAGACACACTAAAATTTTATAATTTTTTAGATACATACATATTCTAAGATACTATAAATATCAGAGGCAGTAATTGAGTAAACATCGGTAATTGGGATATCCTATTTACTCAGCCTTTTAAGGGTAATTTGTTTTCTTTTTGCTTTGTTTTGATTCTAGTAATGATTGGTGAAAAGGTAAAAGAAAGCATTTGACAAATCTTGTTGCTTATGCATACTTACAATTCAGACTCCTCAAAACTGGGAAAATACTAATCAAATAGAAAATGAATCTCATGCACATGATTTAATTAATTACTGGGTTAGGCTCCTTACTTACATGGCTGATTTGAGAAAGAGTAGACAGAATATTCATCTCAGAAAATTGCAGAGGCTTCAGAAATGTGCACTTCATTTGGCAAGAAGCTGGAGAGACAGTACCCACCATCTTTCCTCTGGGAGGGGCCAAAGGAGGGCAGGAGAGGACACCCTAAACACTGAAGCTAAGTTGATGCCTGTGTTCCAAATCCTTCCAAGACAACTCTCAGCTGGCAGCTGCTGACTTGCCAATCCTTATCAGTCACATGGAGGTCAGTGACCACTGGGGGCATATCCTGGCCTCCCTGCCAATCACCCTTGCAAAAACTAGACAAGATCAGAGGTTGCCTTTCAAAAACAATGTAGACACAGCACAAACAGAAACTGGGAAATGCTTTTTATGGAAAGATGGCATTTAAAAGAGTAATTGCATGAAATGTCATATTTGATAGACAGGGCTTCACTTTTTCACCTGCCAGAGCTTTGTCAGCAAAATAATTTCTGGAAATCTCTTCAGAGAGCCAAGAGTTATGCCAAAAATATCTGGATCCTTAAATAAATGTCTAAACTGAATAAATTGTAAATTATTTTTCAGTTGATGGTGTTACTATATTTTTTATGATTGTATGTATTTTCAGTTTCCAAAGACCATACAACTATATCACTGGGGAAAATTTCAGAATTTCTGATTTCTGTATATGGAAAGATGAATTTCATATTATGTCTGTTTGTCCTAACTTATCATGGAAACATTGAAAAAAAACTAATGAATATATTTGCTCATTGTGAAGAGAAAAAAAAAAAAAAGAGCTGAGAGAAAAGGAAGAGGAGAGGTGCTCCAGGTGCCAGAGCAGAGTTCCCCCCACAGCCCCCGGAGAGACAAAGGAAGCACAGGTATTGCACTGCGACCCATGGAGAGGTCAATGATGCAGCTTGTGGAGGGTACAACGCTGGTGTAGGTGGGTATGTCCTGAGGGAAACTGCGTCCCATGGCAAGGACTTAAGCTAGAACAGGGGAAAAGTCTGAAGAGGAAGGACGGGCAGAGAAAACCTCTTATAACCTGACCTCAACCTCCTCATTCCCCATCCCCCTGCACCACTCCAGGGAAGGAGGTAGAAGAGTTGGGAATGAGGGCCTGAAGTTGGTCTTGGGAAGAGGAGGGAGTAATTGAAAGTTGGTTTAGGTTTTGTCTTTTTTTCTCACCATCTAAATCTAATTTAACTGGCAATAAATTAAATTAATTTTCCCTAAACTGAGTCTGTTTTACCTGCAATGAGAATTGGTCAGTGATCTCCTCTTTATCTCTGCCCACAAGCTTTTCCATCTTAATCTCTTCTCCTACTCTGCTGAGCACGGAATAAGAAAGCAGCTGGGTGGGCAGCCCCTCCTCTTCCCCTCACGAGGAAGTTGTGACTGCAGTGAGGTCTCCCCTCAGTGTCCTCTGCTCCAGGCTGAACAGACCAAGTGCCCTCAGCTGCTCCTCATACGGCTTCACCTCCAGACCCTTCACCATCCTCACTGCCCAAACCACAGTTCACGGGCAGAACCCAGCTCCTACTTCTGTCATTTCTTTCCTCTGTTCCCTGTATTGGTACTGCCTCCAGTTACTTTCCTTTTTTTTTTTTTTTTCCGCTTTTTAGCCCTCTGAAGGAATCATAAAGACACTACCCTCTTGCCTTTCAAGGTATTTAAAAATACCTTCAATAAATTAACTAATGGAGGCTACTAGTCAATAGGTAGCAAATAGCATCTGTAATAGGAGATAAAAGCAAACTTATAGAATGCTTTTAAGATTGTAGACTTCTGTTCACGCATATAGTGTAGAAGAATTCAACCTCTTATAGGCAATAAAGCTGAGGCAGATCATTTGCAAGTTTGACCTTTGGAAAAATAGATCAATATTCTTGCCTAGTTCAGAAGTTGAATCACTTACTCATTTAAATGGATGTCTTAGAATTCCAGTGATTTTTCAATTTGTTGCACAGTGTGCAAATATTCCATATAAACCTTAGAGATCACAGTTAATACCTTTTATTTTCATTGGAATTTGGCAGAGAAAACAAAGCAGTCTCAGTTAATCTAATTACAATGTGATTGATAAATACAATTCTATTTTAAGACAGGATTAAGATATTTAATGTCATTGGCATACAGTAATCTGAAATCTTTTAACTGGAGGATTAAAACACCTCCTTCAGCTTTCTTTCCATGACCTGAAATCATTAATGTTTGACTGAAATAACTGATGTTTTCTAAAATGCAAAATATTAAACCCTTACGTAATCCTAATATTTCTTTGGTAATTTGTAAATATGATTTTCCCACTGATTTTTTTTTTGCCAGTCTTAAAAACAAAAAAAACCACAAATCCAGTTATCTGAATACCTCCATATTTATTGAAAAAGCAAAATTCTCAGCTACATTTCACAAGAGTCTTAAACCTCCAGGAACTAAGGGACTTGGCAGTTTTATTCTAAACAGGAATCCAGTTTCTTTTTTGGTATCACCAATGATGCTCAGGCCAAAGAGTGCAACACCTAAAGCTGAATTTCAAATTCTCAAAGCCAAGAGTCAACCAAATCAGTCTCTCATTAGTAGACATCAACAAAACAAGATTGATACAGATTTTACATATACAACTCCCTCCTTTTCCACTGCTGCTCCCATAATTTATGGTCTTTTTGATTTGGTTTGTCCATTTTATCATAGTGTGTTGAAAAGTATTATAAGCTGTGCTAGCAGATACAGAATCTGTTGGCAATCAGGATTTTTCTGAGGTCAGATTTTATCTTTTAAATAATAATAGGAAATTAATTATTTTTTACCAAAGATGGCTGTAAAATATATATAACAACTAAATATATTTTACCTAATTATATGGAAAATTATTATAAGAATTTCTACCTAATTCATGCAAATTTTTCCTCCATCTATTGTCTCCTCTGCTTGATGTTCATGCAAACATTTTGCCAAAGAACACTGCCTAAAAGATAAACACTTCATCAACACCTATACATTGCAATCATCAACCTGGATTTAAGGTCATTACCAAACAAACAAAAATTGACAAGATCAAGAGAACACCACCATTCCGTTAAAATCAGTCACTTCTCTGTAAGAGAAAGAAATAACATTAAGGTTACAAGTTACTCTACTGCAGATCTAAATCTAAAATTATTTGAAACTCCATTGAAATATTATTGAAGGAAGTACTGCCAGTACCTTTGTTCAAAACAGGGATTAATTTGAGAAAAACAGAAGGAAATGAAGCTGAAACAGCCTTATGCTCTCGCATCAGAATTTTCTTGGGAAGTCTCTTATTTAAATACTAACAAGACCATATGGCTTCAAGATCCTTGTAGAAAGGTTTCAGGCTAAATTTAACACAATGCAGGAGACAAACTCTCTAGTATTTTAGTCAGATCACATTGAAAATGTAAGAATATCATCTAAAAAACATATTGGAACCCTACAGGCAATTCTTGTGTATCTTCACCTACTTGTTGTCTCTTTATTCTGCTCACTGAGTGGGTTTCCTTAAAAAAGGGTTGTGAGAATTCAGAGTTACCATGCAATTTTCTATTTCCTTGACCTAACACTGATATTACATAAAAATCCTGATGGGCTTCTATGCCTAAGTGTTAAATAGAAGTTAAGATTAGGGAAAAGAACAAAAAAAGAAAAAAGAAAGAAGAAATGTAGAAACTTTTTAAGAAAATATGTGTTTTGCCACTTCAAATCCTGCACAACTTTTATTAAGTGACATTTTACAAATCTTTGAGTTTGAAAGTGCAAGCATGTTCCAAATTTACAAAGAAAAGTCCAATAGATTGATGTACAAATAGGTTACTTAAGATAGAGACAGAGGGATTTTTTGGTCATAAAATTTAAACAGCAAAAAGGACCAAACACTCATGCTTTACGATCACAGTTTACTTGCTGATGGAGTCTGAATTGTTCATGGGGAGAATATATTATATGTATCACATATAGGTGTGGTCACATGTATATTACAGTCTCTTAAGTAGAGTTTTCTACTTTAGAGAGGCAGAGACTGAATTTGTTCTTCCTAATTCAGAGTAGTATAAAAAAAATTTTATCCAAAGTAATTTCAAAATGGAGTTATTGTAATTGTTGCAGTATGTATATGTCTTCTATTAATTCTTTTTCTTTTCACTCCTGCAGAGAAAAGCTAATATTCCACATATTAGAATGGCAAGTAGTTTGAGATTGAAAACAGCAGATATTTTAGTGCCCATTTTTTGCAAAGGCTCTTGCAGCAGCTTCAAACAAACAACCAGCTAATGCAACTGTTGATGTCAGAGAGGTGAGGAAACATAATATTCTGATGTACTTAAATTTGAATAGGATAAATTACTCTGCAATACTTAATAAAATCATTGTCACCCTTTGAAGTCCAGAAATTAGAGACTCTAAGCTGTACAGAATCAAATATTTTAGTGCCAGTTACAGTGGCAAATTCTGCTCTAAATTTCAACCATGTGGTCACTGAAACAAGTTGTTTAAGAGCAGTAAGTGGTCAAACATATCATGGTACTCCCTTTGTTCTAAGATATTTCCTTCATAATCAAGCAAATGACAATTTACAATTACAAATTACGAATTAAAAAAATACACATTACAATTACAATTACAAATTACCTTCCACTTAAGTGATCAGATATTAAACTGAAGACTAACTGGCATTAATGAGCTCTAAGGTCTGTCTCTTGCCATGGACATACTGTAAGGGTTAATTCAGTTATTATTCCATTATTCATTATTTTCCAATGATTTCACCTTTGCTCCCATGACCATACAACTTAAATTGTTATGCTCACCCACAAAACACAAAATATTCTAATATTTACACTTTTTTTATTCGCTGGGCAATAGAGTTCTGAGTTCAACTAACGTGACTGGAGACAACAGGATTCTCAGGTCTTTATGACCAGACTGTGACACCCCTTGTCTTTGTATGCTCTTCCTCTTTGTACATAAAGAGTTACATATTGTATCATTGTTCTTGAATTTTGGCAAAAGACCTTGCAAGGAGAAGCAGCAAAGATAGTAGAGCAATTTTCCTCGAGCTATGAAACATCAGCTTTCCATACACTAGATAGGCTTTTCTGTCATCAAAATGAAGACTGAAATGGAGTCAAATCTGCTATAGAATAATTAAAAATAAACCACCGAACCCAACTCTACCCAAACCAAATTTAGAATTTCTGGATGGTTATTAGTTGTTACTTGCTTCTGTGGCACGTTCTTATTTGAGAACAAAGTCAAAAAAGGTAAACCGAGGGAACTATGAAACGTTGCATCTCTTGAGGTAAATGCCAGTAAAATGCAACTCAGTGTTAATAGAATTATAAAATCAAGTTTTTTGGAGATCTTTCTTTAAAAAAATAATCATAGATCATGTAACAGCTTTTAGGGTAGACTATAAGATTTAGCTATCTGGCAATAAGATTTTCCTAGCAGGAATCTCAAGAGACAATGGAGTTCATAAACTCCATTATCAAAGCTATACGAAATAAACAAAGGGAAACATCAAGTCATATAAAGATAATCACTTTTAGGTTTTGTTATTACAGTGTTGATGTGCCGCAGTCTGTGGTAAAAAAGTTATTAAGATTTATAAGTTTGTTCTGTGGCAAAATGAAGGCCCATTATTAGAAAGCCAGAAAAAAGTAGTAATGCCTTTATGTCAATTTTAGAAGTTACTTAATTTTTAATATCCTCATTCTGATGTTGAACAACAGCCCCATACAACCTATCCTTTCTGCTATACAGAGAGGTTCTTACATTGCTGCCCACCTGCTATTGATTTCTGAAGCATTGAGTGAGTATGGACAATACTTCCACTTATTTGTTTGGTTCTGTATTAGTTTAATTTAATATTTATTACTTTCTTAGGCCTTTGGTCTCATTATTATCTATTGATAATAATGCTACTTGCTGTGTTTCTTGAAAGCATCTTGATTTTATAGCATTAAAAAATCTCTATACATCGGTCATCCTGAAGTCTTAATGTGGGCCAAATGTACAATCTAACTCTGTAATTGACACAGGGAGATATAAATTCCATTAATCATTAAAAAAAAAATGGTGATTTCGACATTAAACCGTATATTTATCTGTTTAATATTTTCTGGCCATAGTAGACAAAGAAAATTTAGAAGTTATAGATGTAAAAGGACAGGGAAAGGACATGTGCTTTTTCTTCAAGAAATCAACCACTGTGACTTTTACTTATTATTAATAAATCAAAAAGCTTAAGGTATTTTAAAAGCACATTTCTTACTGTAGCTGAGAGTTTCTAAAACATTGTTTCTAATGTTTCTTTCAGCAAAAGAAATTGATTAACATTTGATGTAAAAATAGAACACGGAAAAAAGGGTGATCTTCTAATTATGAGATATCCATAAAATCCAGGGCAGAAAAATAACTGGGACAGGAAACATGAAAAATGTGCTATTGCCACATTACTTCTATAGAAGTAAAAAAAAATTAACACCCTCTTATGTGTAAATTTCCCCCTTATTATCAATGATAGTTTATTTTCATACAGAGGACTAAAATCCTGGGAAGAATCTGCTCTTATTAATTCCAGGATTTTTATCTGTAATATAAGTCATTTATAACCAGCTCCTTGCAAATTACTGTGATGTAGTTAAATTAATTAGTAGATTGGCGCATTAACCAGGAGATTCATCAACATCATTGCCTTCAGCCATTTTTGTCTTCAGAATATCTGCTAAAAAAATATACAATTGAGAGTATGTTTACCTTGAACACAAGCAGCTGTTACTATTCTCTAAGAAATGCTGTAATGACAGGAAAACTAAAATATAACTAGAAGAAATGGCATTAGAACATGGAAATAAGAAATCATCCTGGGCAATATCTTTCAAAAATCTAGGACGTGGCATTAAAGTTAGTAGCTAATTGTATCTTTAGTTTCTTACAGCCATTTTTGTATAAAATACAATTTTACATATTTGCATTAAGCAGTCATTGCTTCCCGAGACCTCAAAAGCTCTTAATGGAGCTAGAAGTCATGGACACCATCAAACACTGTACACAACCT
This sequence comes from Struthidea cinerea, assembly GCA_013397865.1. Lineage (NCBI taxonomy): Eukaryota > Metazoa > Chordata > Aves > Passeriformes > Corcoracidae > Struthidea > Struthidea cinerea. The sequence goes on along the minus strand of VZTI01000341.1, from coordinate 170,490 downwards.
GTATGACTGAATACTTACCACAAAATCTTATAGCTTAGAAGCCAAAGACAAATCCATAGATGCCAACTTTCATTACCAAAAATGCCTTCGGTGTTCATTGCTCACATACTTAGGCACATTGAAGAAACAATTGATTAGCCATGAAAATGGGCTTAAAAAATTATTATCTACCAACAAAAAATGAAGTTTTATACATTTAATGTATCTAGGTCCTAACAGGCAGTGCTAGGTTGTTCTGTGCCCAGATAACTTTGTCTACTGTTTATCTTATAGGTGAAATTTTAAAAGAAAGTTTTCATGTTTTACCCCCAATTGCCTTGTGAATATGTTATTTGGTATTGATACCAGGAATACCAAACAAGAAGAAATATACCAAAAGATCGTTTTGTCTAGAATATTCCCCACCACAAACAGCATTTATTTTGTAAATTTTAAGATGCTAGACCCCAATAGGGCCTCAAACATTACCATGAAGATTCCTGTTGTGTATTGCTCAAAACGGATCCCGAAGCGTTCTTTCTACAGCAAGGATTCTTTATTTGTCATATACATCCTACTATCCTGATTTAAACGAATTTATCATATCTTATCAAAGATATGGCAGTCTAACAGATAATTCTAAATGTTATACTTAATATAAAAGCAGTTTTTCTCAGTTTCTGTGGTTTTCATGATTTTTTCCTTAAAACTCCACATATACAGATTATTATATTTTTACAGATAAGATCCATCTGTATATGCTCTACTTCCTTGACTGACACATCAAGATATGACATAAATGATTGCATCAATCTTTTCAAGACAGTGTTTTATGACTTAATGCAGTATGACATGACTATTAAGAACCAGATGCAGTGTTTCATAATACCAGAAGTCAGTCTGAGGTACAAAAAAAGACAGATCACCTTCAACTACGATCAGAGAACTATTTCTTAAGAATTAATTAGCCCCCAGTCTGTTGAAAAGGTTATGAGGAAGGAACCTTTAAAGATATAATTGCATGTGCAAATGTGCAACTAAGATGCTGCCATGAAGTAGTAAAAGGTCCCCAGCGTTTCTTTTTCTTTACAATTAACTTGAATGATGAATTCAAAAATGTTGCACATAAATAACAATTTATTTTTAACATACACACTGGCATTCACCTAATGTAACCCTGTTAATCTGAGAATCACAGGATCATTTGGGTTGGAAAACACGTCGAAGATAATCGACTGCAACATTTGACTGATCACCACCTTGTCAACCAGACCATGGCACCGAGTGCCATGCCCAGCTCTTGCTTGAACACCTCCAGGGGTGGTGACTCCTCCACTTTCCTAGGCACCTGAGGTGCTCAACAACATTTTCCATGATGAAATTCTTCCTGATGAAGTACTTCTGAAGAATAATGAAATTTGCAATTTTAAAATAAATATGCCAGTTCCATTCCCACTGTCCATGTTGTTTGGGCTCATAGCCTTAATACCTCAGGTCACCAGTGAATCAGAGGACAGCCTCAAGTTATCTTACCTGTTTAATGGCAAAGTAAATGCTCTGAAAACAAAAACAAAAAGGAAAGCAAAAGGAGGAAAAACCCCTGATTACTCCAGTTTAATTTCGGGAGGGCTGCTCATCTGGTAGGAAGAGCTGCACAAATGATGGTAAAGGAACAAAAGTGTTTGTTTCAGGTAATCATGAAAATGATGGGATATTTCCCTGAAAACTTTCTGTGCAGAGGCAGCCAAGCTGTAATCCACAGATAGTTCAGATGACTTACCAGCTATGTAGATTGAGGCCCAAACCGATCTTGTTCCGAGTTCAACAGCAAGGAACATGCACAAAAAAGCAGATCTGTACAGAAATGTTTGCCTTGCACAAAGGAAGCTTTCCAGCTGACACATATCTGTGTCTGTTCAACATTTTTGCTGTAGTGATTTCTCCAGAAAATCAAGTATTTCCAGGACCTCACTCTGTACAGGGCTTGTTTCTGTCATCAGTGATTTATAGCGTAAGACACAGGTTAGGAGGATGGGCAAAAGAGGAAATTAAAGAGTTGGGAGAAATGTGTTAAGATAACAGAAGGGTAAACAAGAAAAGGAAACTGCAAACAGAGTTTGGGATGCAAAACATGTTTGGGATTTTAGCTCCCCATAATTTCTATGCTGGAAAAGGGAAGTAGGTGCTGCACAGAGATTTGGAACTTTGCAGACTAATTGAACTCCTGTTTAATTGTCTTTATCCTCTGGATATCCCCAATAAAGAAATAAAATAATAAATGTTGGGTTCCATTGGTAATTAAAATCCCTAGGACCCTGAAAGTAAAATCAAACACTTTATGATCCTAATCCAGTTAGAGATGAGAGTGTTAAATAGCCTCCCTGCAGCACCCTTTACGCCCTGCTGAGGCACACAACCCTCCTGTCCTGCTCAGAGTTGAGAGTGCACTTGCTCCTACCTTCTGGCCTGACAAAATTACACCTTCCATCCCTTGAGCTATTTTCCTCTTGTCTTCCCCACGTCCACTGAACATGAAACTGACTTTTACCTGCTCTGTTGGGAAGATTTGAGTGAGCTCTGGCTGGCACCAAGCAGTAGTTGAAGTGAGTGACTGCAGTAAGTGTGTGATTTTTCTGATAATGATCGTTGTCTGAGATTGCTAACCCGCAAATTTTGAAGGCATAGGGAAAGAATACTTCCATCAAAATGTGTCATGCAAAATTCACAAACAATTGACATTGAGTGCTATCTAAATTTATTTAAAAGATTACAAAGGACATAAATTTAAATAACTTTGACCAATTATGATTGACAAAGAAAAAGAAAATTGTTTTCAAGATCTCTTTTCCTCTGTTTTCTGTTTTGTGTAGTACCAGACAAACCATTCATTTCTCCTCAGTGATTCTGGAAACTGCATAGGCATAAAATATTTAAACAGAACATTGTTACCTATTCTCCTTTAATACCAATTTAAAAATTGAGTAAGTTAATAACTGTTTGGTTTTTTTTTTTTTATTTCGGTGCAATTGGAAAGTCCGTAAAGGAATGAGACTGTGGGCTTTGATAATGGAGAGGTTATACTAACAGGCTTTCTGATCCATGTATTCTTGTCAGACTGCTTGCAAAAATGCAAAAGAGAATTAATGAACACATGACATTAGAAAATAACCAGCAAAGATTTCTGCCAGTAGCTCAGTTAAGACTGAGAACAGCAGGAGAATAAATTTGAGAGAAACTTCACTGGCAAAGTATGAAGCTCAGTGTTCAGACAAAAGCCCAGAGATAATAAGATTACTCCTGACAGGCTGATGCCAGATAACTGGAACATGGAAAATGAAATACTAAAATTCAGTGCTTTCTTTGCCTGGTATGTGCAGATCAAATTTAAAAAAAAAAAAAAAAAAAAAAAAAAACCAGCAAAACCAAACCAAATCAAAAACACCAAATCCACAACAGTATCCAAACCAAACTAACAAAAACCCCAAAAATGTGTGAGCTTGCAACTTATTTCTAACAATAATATGCAAAATGGTCCCAAGATAATTGAATCTACAACCCAACTGCAGAACAACATTCAAAATACTTCTGTGAGAGGATATAAAAAGGAGGTTTAAAATTCACCAATTGTCTTCACCCTTCATTTTATTTTGCGATGTATTAATTACATCTTAAAACAAGAACTTTTACTTTCTCCCCTGCTTTGAAAATAGAAAACAGCGATGGCATTTTAAAGCTATAAAATCATGCTAAGATGAGGATTCTTTGCATATCATCCTGGTTTTGACAAGTTGCTAGATTTAAATCCTACTGTAAAAATGCAATCCTGGTAAAAGCTGGAAAGAATTGATACAATACTTGTATTGGATAAGAGTTTCCACAGCTGCTGATGGCAATAGATGGGAATTTCAATGAACCAGTGCTACAAGACTTATGAGGTAATGACTACAGTAAGTGAGCCAATTTAAGCTCACTGCTTTCGAATTCCTTTTAAATGTCCCTCAACATCACACTTCCAGAATGTGCTTTTAAGTGTCAGAATGCTCATACACCAGACCACTACTGCTGATGACAAATGAAGAGAAGACTTCTTTAACCACATTTATTATGTTGTTAGAGTGGTGTTCCTTTCATTTGCCATCAGCAGTAGTTAAAATAAGACTCTAGATAAAGGTATGTGTGAAAGGTATCAAACAAATTACAAAATATATAGTATTTAACAGACTGGGTTCACAATCGATGCTGCCATTGGAAGCTTGTTAACATCAGGCACACATACAAAAATGTTTACATTTGAAATGACACACTTTCTGTCTGCAGTGGAACAAGAATCTATGTAGGAAATAGCTGCACCAAGTGTTTCCAGTTCTGGACCCTTCACTTCAGGAAAGACATTGAGGTGTTTGAGTCACTGCAGAGAAGGAAAAAAGGGCTGGGGAATTCCTATGAGGAGCAGCTGAGGGATCTGAGGGTGTTCATCCTAGAAAAAAGGAGGCTCAGGGGAGACCTTGTCACTCTCTCTAACAATTTGAAAGGAGAGGGGATCCTGGTGGGGGCTGGGCTCTGCTCCCAGGCAAACAGTGATAGGACAAGAGGACATAGCTTCAGTTTGCTCCAGTAGAGATTCACGTTGGACATCAGGAGGAATTTCTTCATGGAAAGGGTTGTAAGGCATTGGAACAGACTGCCCAGGGAGGTGGTGGTGTCACCATCCCTGGAGGTGCTCAAGAAATGACTGAATGTGGACTTAATGCTGTGGTTTAGTTGACACGGTGGTGATCAGTGAAAGGTTGGACTTGATCTCAGAAGTCTCCGGTTCCAACATAAATGTTTCTGTGGTCAATGGATGCTTTCCACAGGGCTTGCAAAAAAAAATGTTTTTTTGATCTGAATGTAGATGAAATTGCTCAGCCTGATGCTGACACACAAACATGAACCAGTCAGTATGCGTCAGCTGCAGGGGTGTCAACAAAAGAAGCACAACCTACATGACAAAAGTTTTCACACTTATTTACTAACACAGTGACTGCAGCTGTTCATCAGAGCCCTAATAAGAGAGCAATTAACCAAAGCAGATATTTCTGAGGGAATCCAATATGATTAGAAATACACAGTAATTTTGTGTGACCATAGCAATAAAACTATCAGCATTTGAACCCTACACACAGACAATGCATTTCATAGTAGTACATTATTTGTACAAAAGAAAAACATAATCAAACTAAACTCAATGAACCCTGAATATCTCACAGAATAATTAGTTTTGCAGTTTTGGAAGGGATTTCTGGAAGTGACCTCATGGATCCCCCTGCTTGAAGTTTAACTTAAACTAACCAAAACTTAGGTTGTCTTGATCAGCGCTAATAAATTCAGAAAACTCAAAGAATGGATACACCCCAACACTCTCCAAACAGTCTGTTAGGTGCTTAGTGATGCTTTTATAGCATTTTGATACCTCTGGGTTTCTCTTGCAGCCGCTTGTGATAGTTGCATTATATCCCCTCACTGTTCACCTCTAAGAAGAGTCTGATACCATCTCCTCTATCCAACTATTAGGTACCGAAAAGCTCCAAACTAAGTCCCTCCCAAGCCTTCTCTTCTTCAGGCCAACAAAAAAGCCCAGGTCCAGCTTTAGTAACTTTGAGGAATCAAAATATAGACTCTGAGCATCTCTGATAGTTCCAAAGATGTCCAACCTTGGAAGGTATCTAAAACATCTGCTCAAATGCCTGTTCCACTCACACATAGAGTAAAGAGTGTTTTTAAATACCATATAGAAAAAACCAAAGTTTTACAGGAAAGATCAAAACCCTGTAAATCAATACAACCTCTGAAAAGTGTAGAAAATAACAGGAATAAATTTTCACCATTCCTGCAAAATACTTTTTCCTCTGCTTTTATATGACTGTTGCCCAAATAGCAGGCAAAACAGACATCTCTCTACATTACAGAGAAAGAAAAATAAATCAACCCAAGTTACTTTTTAGAGAGAGTCAATTTACACCTGTCTCAAGTCTCATCTTCAAACCCTATCAGAAGTAGAACAAAAATCACTAACTTGATTTTTCTCCTTTTTAAGTAGCAATAAAAAAGGAGTGCAATCTTCTCTACCTCTCATGTCTATGCACAGCTAATTTCTATTCAGAAGCACATCAGCCAAGATTTTTTTGCTCTTAACTTCAATTATTCTTGTCTGGTCCCTAAAAAAAACCAGTAGTCTACCTGAAATATGAGATTAATAAGAATAAACTTGTTTCAAAAACCTTGGTCATGGGTAAGAAGACTTTCAGAATTACTACTGTTTTCAACTGTTACAGGGTTCATTAATGAAGCTTTGCTGAAGAATCCTTTATTTTGCAATAAAATTACTCCATACGATCTTAACAGTTTTCAGAACTGGGCATTATTTTGCTGTGGGTATAGGTGGCACAAGGAAAAATCCATATATTACTAAAGAAAGAGTTTTATTCTTTCATAAAATTCCTTTCTAAATAAACTAACTTTCTGTAGCAAAATTGTTGGATGTCTTAAAACAGCTGTTAAAGAAAATGAAAAATATAGTCCTGTATCTAAAATACTGGAATATACAGTCTTGCATTAAAACCACTGTTATGATCTTAAAAATATTTCCAATGGTGACTGACTAGAGTAAGGTCAAACATATTAATGTCAGAACTAAATAAAATTGAAACCTCTAATTTATTATGCTTTTATAGAGTAGGCCATCATAATTTAATAGGACCAATCCTTTCCAAATTTTTCATGTAATGCGTAAAAATGTAATTGTTTTGATGAATGTTCTCAAGGTATCCCAAGTGTTATTGATTTTGCAGGAGACATGATGCAAAAGTGATTTTTCTGAGTCATGAAAATCAGCTTAATTTACATAAGAACATTTCAGTTTCATTTGTTTAAAAATATTAGAATAAAGTCAACTTCATGAACTCAACAAGTTCGCCTGTGTTTACAAATTTAAGTGAAAGTCTAAAACTGGAAAAACTTTTCCGTCTGTAATTTGGAGACATAAATAGAATTCAACAGCTCAGCTGAAATTAATGAAGGGAATGAAGTTGTTCAGCTGAAGTCAATCACAGCTATAAAAATTCTCTCAAAAGTGATAGTGAGGGGCAATAATATATCCAAATTCTGTTTCACACATATTTTGCAAATTGTCTAAAAAAGTCACTAAGTCCCTTACAGCAATAACACTTGTTTGTTAACTAAAGCCCTAAGTCATTTTGCAGGGTTGTTACCAAACACAACCGTGTAGAGGACTTGACAAGTGTGGGCTGTAAACCCAAATGGGAGATTATATTTATGAATCATCTTGTTTGAAAAAAAACAGCTTCACATTTATTTATTGATGTTCTTTTTATTTTTTTTTCATTAGTTTCCTTTATTCATTTCCTAAGTAACAAGTTACACATGGTTCATTTGAGATAGATATTTGTTTATGTCCTTATTCCATTAAACAAATGGTAAATATTTACCATTCTTGCTTTTCACCAGGTAATGCTTTGGATACACAAGAATTATTGTATTCTAGTCTTGGGACTTAAACATTGTCTCCCTGCCGTCACTGACTATATTTAACTTACCGAGATTGTTTCAGAAAAATGATTGCTATTCCCAGCTATTAACTTCATCTTCCAAATCCATTAACATAAAATCACATTGCTAGTCCCAATGTCAAACCTTTCTGGTGTCCTTACAAAAGAGTTTGTACTCAAGCCTGATATTGAGTTATACCGTACTATTTAAGAGGATTACAAAACTGGTTCACATGAGCTCTCTCACATATTAGGTTCTCACCTAGATATTTTCGGCCTTTTTTTTTGTATTCAGCATTCGCCTCAGCGAGTCACATCTCTCTGCCAATTTCTAATCCTTCTCCAGAAGCCTTTGCTTCTGCTTTTTGTTTATTTGTTTGTTTCCTTCAGTTTACGTTAAGTTCCATCTTGGCAATGACAGCTTTGTAAGGGAAAAGTTTTCTATTTTGCTATATAGGGACCAGTTCAGGTAGCAGCCTAAAATGATGGGAAAATTAAATTTAAAAAATCCAAACCAAACAAAAGTAAAAAGGCAGCCACTTTTTAAAACTAGCAAGCAACCCAGCTAAAAATGCCACTGTGCTGGTTTGGCTAAAATTTAGTAATATATCCTCTGATAGAAAGCAGGTTACAACTACCCTTCCTTTCACCAGGTTCAGGAAAAAAGTTTCCTTGAAGGAAAGTGAAAGAGATAAAAACTATTTATTTAAAAAACACACAGGAAAGGAATAATAATGCTAACTAATGAAATCTCTCGCTGTGGAGAGAAATCTGGGAAGATTTCAGAGTCCTTTTGTAGGTGTAGTCTCTCTCCTCCTCGGAGCTGGGTCGGCGAGGGCGTGGGCCCACCTCTGGGCCTTGGGGAAAAATTCTCCCAATGTGTTCTGATGTTGTTGAAACAGTCCAGAAGAGAAAAAAGGGAAAAACCAAAGTCCCAGGAAAACAAAGTTCAACTCTCCGTCTCTCTCTACGGAGAAAAGGAGCCTCAAAAAAAAAAAACTGGCTGAGAAGCCAGAAGGGTACTTCCTCCACTCTTGCTGCCACAGCCCAAACCAAGCCACGTATCCGTGTCCTTGAATAATTGTTTTGAAAAGTTCGTTCAGTTTTTTTCTCTCTCCCCTCTCAGGCTCAGTTTAAAGGCACAGAAAAGGTACAAAATTAATTTCTGGGCATAGAGCAAGCATAGGGGATACAACATCACAAAGTCACCCCAAGACAGCCACTAAGCCCCTAAACTAGAAAAAGAGCATATTTGTCCATAAATATAAATGACAGGAAGTACCAACCACCCTCAGGATGCAGATCATCGCTCATTCAATTTACGGCCATATAATGCTATTGTTATGAATCTACTTTTAACATGCCATTAGTATTTTTTCCTTATAGTTGAACTCTAAGAATTGTTCTATTTAGATCTAATTCTTTACATATTTTTTCATACAATTATTTCCTTAGCTTGCGTTACAAGTAACCCCAAATTTGCATTTCCTTTCTTCAAACTAAGAATGCAAAAATGGTTTAGCACTTCTTTTCTAATTCTCACATCTTCCTCACATGTATAAAAGTCTGTTTCTTTGATTTAGGATATGATGTCCTCTATTCTTCACAAAAATATCTCCCCTAACCTGCAAAAAAAAGAGCTTTACCATGCATGCATGCCCTTGATTTTATTTTTTTTTGAAGGCACTTTCTATACAGTAATGGTAACTGTATGGTATAAATTCAGCTGCTCCTGGAAAACACTGTTCTGTTTGTGGAGGAGAAAAGGTCATCTTTCTTCATCTTCCACTAGGAAATTAAACACATAATTTTAGAATAATAATAATAAAAAAGCATTGTGAAGTTGCCCTAATCTTTTGAGCTGAAATCATAACAATTATTATTAGCCACCCTAGAATTAGAATTGCTCTTCAGTCCTGAAGTGAGCTTCCATTAAGTATTTTCTATTTTTCATATACCTGTAAGATGTTGTCCAGATAATATTACTTGGGTGTACATACAGCTTCCTTCTCAAGGCTTATTATTAAAAATATGTAAAGTGTAAATCATGACAGTTTATTAAACTCCTCAGAACTTCATTATTGAAAAGTGGAGTTACTCATGAGCACTTTACATAGACTTATTCAAAAAGAATTAAAATTCCTCAGGAAATGAGGTAAAATGGCCTTAATGGGGTCACTTGAATTTGTAAATATTCCATCATGTTGTCTTCTTGGTCAAAAGATCAAACAGGATAGATAACCAAAATAGCACTAGTCTGTATATTAAACTCATCAAAGTTTGAAGTTCTGTCTTCACTGAAACATTTTGTTCCTGTCTCTGCAAGTGTCTGCAAATAGAAATGTGTGCCAAGCAAGGCATTTTTGTTTACCATGGCACAATTTTCGACATTTCCTTTTATCAAAATATGCGTGTGTGTGTTTGTGCGTGTTCCTGATTGATCTAAAGAAAAAAACCTTGAAAAATTAACAAGAACAACTCTCCATGATTACATACATTGATGAAAAGCCTTAATCCTAGAGTCTTGCTCAACACTAGATTTCTGGGTTTAGGAACAGAAGATTTATAAAATAAAGATTAAAAACTCTGATGATCTCTGTTAACCCTACAACACAAGATATTGCTTACAGGAATGCATCTGCTGCTCCCACCACAATGGTCATTAGAGGTTGCTATAAACTGTGTTTTATAAACCAAAATTACTATGTTTCTAACTTTTAGATGAAGAGCTGTAAAAATAATACATTGCTGAGAAATAGCTGAAAAAATAGAAAAGTCATAATTTCATTTTCATATTAATGAAGCAATTATAAATCTTACAATGTTTAAATTAAAAAGGACATTTTATCTCTGTAATAGATAATAAGTATATAAGCCATAAGAAATACTATTTTAGCAAAATATGTGGTGATAAACAAACATTTGATGATGTCTGTTGCATGAAATGTTAATCTTCAATACATAACCATTTAGGCTTCTCCAGCATTTTGCTAAACATAGCAAAAATTTTAAGTACTCTTAACTTCTTCATTATCTTAAACAAAGAAAAAATTAGAAACTAGGCCCCTTCTGCATTTTAAATAAGCATATAAAGGATAGAAAAAATGTTTAATGTTTTCAAAATTTGTGAAAATACTGGAAACGTTAAAGAAAATACAATATTTTTTCTTTTTTTCTTAATAAGTTTAAATACCTTTAATCCTAAACTTGAAGCTTCTGTGATATGTTGGGTACACCTAGGTCCATATCTGTTTCAGGAGATAAATTTTGTACCTCTTTAAACATTTGTCTCCAGATATTAACAGCTGAATTTCTTGCAAAGGTCATTTAAAAATCCAAGGGTGCTTCTGCCAGGCACAATCTTATTAGAAAGAATCAGCACTTAAAAATAATTATTCTAAATTATAAGACAATGTCATCTTTCTTTTCATTAAGGGAGAGAAATAGCTGAAATATTTTATGACGGATTATTTCTTCCTTCTGATTTTATTCTTAGTTTTGTAATCCTTCAAAGTTTACTTTCCTGGAAATAGAATTTTTTTCATCATTTTACATTTTTCTGAGAAGTTTTAGGTATTGACCTCTGTCAGAGAGAGACCAGGCAAGATGATTCTCTAGTCTGATCTAATGTAGGAACCATAGTTTACATTCTTGGTGTTACTGATAGACATTAAAGTTTGTTAAAGGATGGGGAAGGCATACAGAAGGAAACAAAAAATCCAGAGGATTGCAGTTGGCTTACATGTGTGAAGCCAATAAACTAACAAAACTACTAAATATCAGATATTCAAGGGCAAGATAATTATGGTGTACTTCTTGCAGTTACAGAAAATCATAAGCAGGAAGATCAGACCAAAAGGAGGTCACTCGAGTATTCCAAAATCCAAGGCTAAATTATTAGCTGTGAAACTAAACCAGATGGGAACAAAGTAGTTTAGATTAAAAACAAGCAATTAAAAAAACCTTCCACAAAGGTTGCCTTTGTTCAAGACTTGTTTTCCTGATGAGCGTGAATAGTGAAGGAGCCACGGAAACCGCGCTGCAGGGTGTGGAATAACTTTCGAGCCTTTAGTTCTAGTAAGATGCGGTCTTAAAATATAAAAATGTGATGTTAGCACCTAATATCATTCACATAACTGTATTTGTTAATGATGCATAATGTTAATAGCTGCTACTTGGAAAAGAGTGAAATCACTTGCAGCTTAGAATCGTAACGTATCCATAGAAACCAAATATCCCAAGCCGTCCCAATCACTCTTCTGGTGTTGATACAATTGCAGAACTATGAGAAAGACATGCAGAAGATTTGCCTGGATTCTCAGAAGGTATTTGATGCTATGTCACAGCATATCCTATGGGGAAATTAAGTCAAAGTGTTTTGAAGAGGAATACAATTAAATGAATCAAAAGCTGTCTGTCTAACTCAGGAGAGGGTAATTATAAATAGTACTTCCATCTAGATGAGAAAATAATGTCCAGCACTGTTCCATGCAGATGCCCTTGGGGTCTTATTATATCCAATATCTTTATTCTGAAAATTTATAAATACAGGGATTAATGGCTGCGTTCACAACTACTGAGCACCTACCCCCTCACTAGAGAATCCCATACTATTATTAAACCTTGACGATGCCATCTGTATCCACACTGCAGGTCCTCGGGAAATAATCCTGTAATGCCTCTCTAAGGATGCAGTGCATATGACAGGAATCTGCTGCCTCATGTGCCTTGCTAGAGGCCAAGCAAGTTGTTGCCCAACCTGCACCACATTAACTCTGTGACAAAAATTACGTTATCCATGTCATGACAACCTTGAAAAAGCACGAGGAACTTCCCTTCCTGAACTGAAAAATTTAGACAATTCATGGCATTATCCAACCAGCAACCACTGTCATTATCCCTACACACCACTGTACATACCTTGATGTCCTGTAGGTTGGCAGCCATGGATGTATTCGCCATCCCTGGGCAGAGGTGTTGGGCTGTGGTGGGTCACAGGGCTAAGCTGGGGTCCACAGGCACCCCCTGGCCAGGTCCCTGTTGTCCAGCCTCTCTGATCCCCAGCCTGTCTGATCCCCAGCCCTGCCACTGGGCACATCAGGGCTGTGAAGCAGCTTTCACCCCTTCCCTGGGGAGAGGAAAAGAATCAGGCAGCAACTGGAAAATATATAAAAAATAATGTTAAATGGACTACATGTATAAGACACCACTATCCCGCTTCATGTGGCAAAGAATAGAAATTCCCACGTCGAGCCTCTGGGTCCTGCTGGCAAAGACTTGAAGATGCTGCCAACACATCTTATTTTCCCACTCCCTCTTTCTTCATGAGGAAAATTAAATCCGCCCTGCAGGTGATTCCTCTATGTAAAAGTTTCACAGATGTTAAGCAAGTGGAAACACTTAAATCTTCAGTAACAAGACAAATGTTTCTCTTTGCAGATAATGTATCATCATGACTATCACAAGCCAGGCAATGACAATTAAATATGCATAGGAAGGACAGCAAATTCTACTGGTCCACCCTAATGACAAGATTTTAAAACTTAGCGTGGAACTTTTAAACAAGTTACATATAATGGCATGCAAAATGTAACAAATTTGCAAGTTTGTCTAAAAAATAATTCTGTATTTTCTACATGTCCTGATTTATTTTTTCCCCCCAAAGAAATTAGGCTATAGATTAAAATTCCACCTTAAATGCAAAATATGATTACAACAGAATATTCCCTCATAGTGAACTTGCAGATTTATAAGCACTTGAAGGGTCTAGCTGTGAACTTTTTTGGAATAAAAATAACACAACTTCTTTGCAAAATAGCTCATATCTCTTTTCCAATCTGAATCTAAGCTTTGTTTCGTGTTCTGCACTATTTCTCCATTCCAAATAACTTCTAATATCCAAATTGAAGTCATTTTAAGTCGCTGGAAACTGTACAAAATAGGAGATAATTCTATTGTCTACACACATTTATCCTAAGGAAAGTATTTAAGTTCCTTTTAAAAAAGTACAGTTTATTTGGTCTAATAGGGAGTTTTGGCCATACTGAGACCAACTTTACTTTGTCCACAATCAGGATCCAAAGGATTCTTGCTGAGGGTCTCACAACAGGGTACAAGAGAAGGACTTTTTTTCTAAAATTTTGTGTAGTGAATCTATAGTTACTTTCTATATTAGCAATGTTCACTGACTGTTTCGTAGACAGGTATGAAATTATGTAAATTTACATGCTCCGAGCATTAGACAAAAGATTATTGTACCACTAAAATATGAATCTTATAGCTGAAATGTCTTACAGCACTATCTTCCCATTATGGATCTCTATAATATTGTATTTACATTCTACCATTGCTTCTCATTTTAATTATATATATTCAGCTTTAGAGAAGCACAATTTCTTTTTTTCTTCTTTCCTTTAGGATATATTTAATTAGTTTAATTCAAACTCCTGCCCTTCTGGCATCATCATTAACACAGAGTTAGTATAATTAGCATTTTAATATACAATAAATAATCCTGTACTAATCGGGATTTTTTTACATTACTCCTTCCTTTTTAACAATAAACATATAGAACTATTTTTCATTTATGTGCCACATTTTTTTCTCCTTTTTTTTTTTTTTTACAAAAATAACTGAGCAGAGATGAGAACATGGAAATTATAATTGAATGTTCTTTCACTTATCAACTCATTTTGACTTTGCTGCCCTCAGTACTTCACAGGGTTTTATAGTGTGCTCAATAGCAGCTATCAAAGGGGTTGACTGAAGCATCTATTTGTGGTTGAGCCACTCCACGTCTCCTAAAGGACTTTAGGGATTTGAGTTGTCAGATTGCAAATTATCATCTTACTTTTAAAATTTACTCAGTTTCAAAGGAGGGATTGCAAAAAAAGGGATGAACAAACATAAGCAGAGATAATGAAATTACCATGAAATTCAGAAAAATAACATTATTACTTACATTTTCTTTAAATTCAATTTTTTGTGAAAGCAGTATTTTTACTCCATAGAAGTGTTGAATAGTCTGAAAACTTAGATTTTTCAAAAACATTAGTATATTGTTCCACCTGTCTTTCCACCTCCAAATCTACATACTGCAAATACTCAAAATGAATACAGTACTGAATTTTTTAGCAGCTTTATCCCCTAATCCACAGATCTCACAAAAAATTTATGAAAAAATTAATAAAAGACACTTTGAAATAAAATGAGTATTCAGAGCAAGTATAGTTTCATCAAGTCTCTGTAAGCATAACCTTTCCAACAAGAAGTGTCTACAGAAGAAAAAAAGAAAACAAAAAATTCAAACAAAATTTCTACCTTGAAACTGTGACCCCAGAGCTGACGGATTTCAGAAGGATGTAAATGTTTTACAGTTAATATCAAATTTTACATGGAAGCTCAAAGCCTTAACATTGACAGCAAATTTTACAGAGGAATTGCCACCAAAATTATGTCACTTAAATAGGACAATCTAATTTTCAGGATGAGCTGTGACCTTTCATAAATGAGTTAAGTGGGAAGTCCAGTTCCCAGCAGAGAAGCAATCAAGGAAAGGAAAAAAAAAAGACCACCAGAGCTATAAATACACTGCTCCTATCTTTTGTTGAGTGAATATATTAGAAAATAGAAAGTATATTGGAGAGTTTGTGGCAATCTATATTTCAGAAACTTAAAACACCATTTTATGTGTCTAGATGATTCTATATTTATTTTTTTTGTTTTGATGCTTTTTTTTGTTTTTTTTTAATTTTTTTTTTTATAAATGTGTTTTTTTCATGAAGGGGGAGTTGAAGGAATCCCTTTCAGGATAGGTTAAATTTTTTGTTGTTCTGCTATGCTTTTCCTCTTCTTTTTTTGTGTTTTCTGCAAATTTGTCTTTGACACGCACAGCTCTGTGAATGCACACAATGACTCAATAACAATTAAGTTTCTTGAACTTTAGAATACCAGGCTAAGCCATTATGTCCTGGTAATTCAGTTTGTGGAATAGCTGTAATTCCATCATTTAATCCATTTCTATTGATTCTATCTGATGATAGTTTCAGTTATGGTATATTGCCAGTAAGTCATGGATGCTTATAACAGAGGCTTTGCTATGCTTATTAGGTATGAAGAAAAATCAGCTTACTTACAGCATCCATTTCAAAAGTGAAAACCATCCCAATACATGCAAATTTTTCTTTAAGCATGAAATAATTTGACATAGCTTCACCATCTGTTAGTCAGAGACACCATTACTGTTTTCAAAATATTAATTCAATTTCTTACATGCATCTGCTTATTCCTATACGTTTTACACTTTAGCAATTAAATAAATTTTAAAAACAGAAGCTTTAATAATTTTTTTTATTATACTGATAATTTGTGGAATTACCTGTAAGTCTTTTCAAGATACATATTTAGAAGTTTTTGTGACTTACAAGGTTTCAACTACTGACTTACAGAACTAAGATGTCTGCAGGTTAGTGCCTATTTTCCAGGTCAACCCTGATTAAGTGCCATTTAACTATAGAATCATAGAAATTATTTGTGTTGGAAGGGATGTTAAAGATCATTTAGTTCCAACTCTTGTGTCATGGGCAAAGATCCAGTTTTCTAGTAACCTGAAATACCCTACCCAAATAACTCTGAAGGATGTAAAAAGAAAAAGAATCATCCACCAAGAAAAAAACCACCAAGATTCTACTGCTTTCCTTTAGTCATCAGGATGAATTATGTGAAAATGAAGCTGGGAAGGAAGGACATGAACTTACAAAAAAGACTGTATATATTGTTCCATCTTTTTTATAAAGGGAAGAGGCGATCTTCAATTTGTAGAGAAACATGGTTATATTCTGAAAACGCTTTGATCAATCTGAGTGAAAAAAATGTCTAATAACACCCAGAGAAGATGCAGTAGAAGGAAGAGTATAATAAAAAGCTTGCCAAGCAGATGGATTTGAGGCACAATAAAAACCCTAAGGTGCTGAGAATATTTCAGTGTTTAGGATCATAAAAAAGGGTTTACGCATCAATTTTTCAAGGGTATTTTAAATTTATTTGTTGGACAGAGAAGATGATAATCCTAAAGAAAAAATAACCAAAACAATATAAAAAAACCAGAGTAAAATATGTGATGTTAACATTGACTCTAGGAAAAAACAGTCATTATTAATTTTTGTTTATTTTGTCTAATATACAGGAGAAATTCTCTGCTGTATTAGAATTGCACATTCACACACAAAATACATCCTAATAAATTTAAGTATTGTTGTTTTATTTCAAAATATGTTTACTAGTTTCCAGAGCTGATCTTTTAAAATAATTTCAGTGGATTGTGTCTAAAAGAGACCTTTTTTCCTCTGGGCTTATGCATACAGAAAAAGGGCTTCTATTATTTTGACCTAAAAATATTATATGTCTTTTCCTTATGACAGAACATATTTTGGTAGGAGAAAGAAAGAAAGAAAGAAAGAAAGAAAGAAAGAAAGAAAGAAAGAAAGAAAGAAAGAAAGAAAGAAAGAAAGAAAGAAAGAAAGAAAGAAAGAAAGAAAGAAAGAAAGAAAGAAAGAAAGAAAGAAAGAAAGAAAGAAAGAAAGAAAAGAAAAGAAAAGAATCCTCTGCAGGCCAGGCCAGCACACTGATTGGACAAACATGGATTCTTCCTGCAGCAGCACTGATTTAAAATTATGAGTTTTATCTGAGAACCTCAGCTCAAGCGCTGGGGCTATCAAAGGGAGGGAAAAGAAGGGGAATGTGGGACCAGAAACAAACTTTCAGTACTTCTGCATATTTTAAACCTTCACTACTCAATAAGGAGAAATGTGTACTTTTATTTCAAAGGACAGGAAAATATTTATTTTTCTGAGAGTCCTGTTTACCTGGGCATCCTTTCTTTTGTTTGTATAAAAATCCAAGAATCCTCTTCTGAACTAAACATTTCCATTTTTTTTCCTAGGGTTTTGTGCAAAATGCAGCACACCTGAACTCTCTGGGTGTCGTGGGGTGACTTTATAATGCGTATCCCCTATCGCTACCCTATGCCCACCAATCTTTTCTGTGTCTTTAAACTGAGCCTGAGAAGGACAGAAAACAAAAAACGTCTCAAAGCAGTTGTTTCAAGGACACTGAGATACGCTCCTCTGTTTCTGCGGTGCCCTTGGGTTTTTTTTTTCGGCTCTTTTTCTCCCAGCGAGAGACGGAGGGTTGAATTTCGTTTTCCTAGGATTTTTGGGGTTTTTTTGTTCTTTTCTTCTCTTCTGGACTGTTTCAACAACATCTGAACACATCAGGAGAATTTTCCCGGAGGCCCGGGGTGGGTGGGCCCTCGCCGACCCAGCTCCGAGGAGGAGAGAGACCGCACCTACAGAGGACCTCTGAAATCTTCTCAGGTTTTCTCTCCACAGAGAGAGAGATCTTATTATTTAGCAATATTATTCCCCACCTGTGTGTTTGTTAAATAAATAGTTTGTTATCTCTTTCACTTTCCTTTGACAAAATTTTTTCCCGAACCTGGTGGGGAGGGGTGGTTACGACCTGACTTCTATCAGAGGATATTCTCCTCCAAAGTTGTCCAAACTAAGACACTGGGATACACTAACTTTTAATGGAACTGTGTCGTGAGCAATCTGAGTGAGCCATTCTCCTTCCTTACAGTTTTTTCCTTCTTTTTCTCCCCTCCTATCAGATATCCCTCTACATTTGAAATGCAGTGTTGAAAACACAAAGGTTGAAAGGTTAAGAACTTGTCAAATTTGTTGTTAGTAATCAACACTACATACAATTAAAATATGCATGCATATATATATATATTTATGTTTAACCCCAACCAATAAAAAAGGCATCAAAGAGTAACACAAGCCACACCTTGCCTTACAGTACAGCACTAAGAAAAGGTCTTCACTTCACTTTTCACACTTTATCGCCTCTTCAATCCCATCTTATTTAAGAAATCAACTGCTGAATACACACTGAGGAGTTTTATTCCTCCCTCTTTACCGCTCCTATCAGCTGAGAATATTATTGAAAACTGCCCATGTGTGGATGACCTGGCCAGCAGATTACAGAGTCTTACAGCAAGGTATCATTACTCCTGTCCTAATTCACTTTGCATAAAGGAGTTAATGGCTCACTGAACCGGGAAGGACAAACAGATTACAAAAGAAACCAATCTAATCAGCTAGAAAGGAGACCTTGGTTCCAGTTTCAATTTTGAAGGCCTTCATAAAGCTTCAGTGAATAATATCAGCACAGAAAGAGTCCTTAAGGATATGTCTACAAGACACCGTGGTGGTGGGACTGCAACAATATTTTAAAAGAGAAGACTTAATAATATTAATTATCGATATTTCTAATTAAAATATTATTTTCTATGCTTTTAATTTTGCTCCTACTTTATCACAAAGCTCAGAGAGAAATCTGATTTATTTATTCTTGGTTCTAGCCATGAACATGGTTGTTTTTTGCATAAGATTTGTAAGAAATTTTAAAAATTGGCTGTTGAGACTATAAGAGGTTTAAAAAACCTCAAGCCCTTGCAATCATCATTTATTAATTATATACAGGTTGAAATAGTCCCTAATAAGAAGGAATGTAAAAATTATTATGAATTGTTTCTTGGGTAAGATGAGCAAAACTGACAGGTGGAGAACTGTAACTTTAATGTTGCTGACTTAAGGTATCTGTTTCTTAAAATTAGATTTAGATTTACAGAAATCTCAAACAGAAAGAAAACTTATTTAAGGACACCTATGTGTGCAAAATCTACATGAAAGGGATTCAGGCAAAACTTAATGTAGGAAAAGTTACCTGCATGTTTTAAAGTAGCTTCACTTACTTATTTAAACCTATTTCCTTTTGCAATCATGATAGTTTATTTAGAGTTTAGCAATATTTGACGTCACTGATGTCTGCTCTGGTTCTTCAGACTGCAGCACAGCAATATCAGTCACTGGTGTGGGCTTCAAACCTTAAAAATTCTACGTGATGTCTATAATATAATTACCAGTGATATCCACATTTACATGAACATTTAATATTACTGCATGAAAATATAGTCAGTTATATTGTAGAAAAAGTAAATTTCTATAATTTTTTCAATATAATACATAATAGAGTTACTCTTTATGTTGGCATGTTCAAATGCATAAGATTTTTATATGGTTGGCTTATAAAGTGTCTAAACCTGAATTTTTTTAACTGTCACATTACTATATCTTAACCATATACATACTTATGTTTAAAAAGGGAAAAATAATCTTACAGCTGATGTTTACATCTCCTTTTAAATGCCTTTTCATTTATGTTCTGTCTCCAGACTCCCTCAACATTCCAATTTTCAGTGTCAGAACATTAAATCTTTTCCTGAAGTCAGCTGATATAAAAATAAGAAGAAAATTAAATTCACAGGTTTCTCTTCTCAGTGTAGAAAGCAGAACAATTATTTCAGTATGAAATCCTCTTAGCTGGATTGTTTGGCATTATTTAACCCACATATAAGGGCACTGCAGAATACTCTTGATATCTTGTGAAGAGCAGATGCCAGCTGATTTTTGCAAGTGAACAACAGTGAAGAACAACCATTTCCATTGTTCAAAAAAATGTTTTTCTTAGAAATAAGACCAGCTAACCTTACAGGAAAATAAAGGCATTATTGCATCAGGGGAGGTTTAAATTGGATGTTAGGGGGGAAATTATCACAGAAAGAGAGGTCAGGCATTGGAACAGTCTACCCAGGGAAGCAGTGGAATCACCATCCCTGGAAGTGTTCAAGAAATAGGGATGTGGTACTGAGGGATGTGGTTCAGTGGTGAATGTGGCAGTGCTGGGTGCAGGACTGGACTTGATATTAGAGGTCTTTCCCAACCTTAACAATTCTATGATTCGATAATTATTCAGATTCATAAAAAATTTGCACTGAATTTGGAAACTTCTGTAAATATCCTTTACTTTCAAAGTCTCTTGAATATTGTGAAAAGCAATCTAATACCGTATCCTACAAAAATTGTTTGTTTTGCAGCACGAATTCAGACACAAAGAGCTGTTTTCAGTTTAGTGTCACCTGGTTGAAAAAAAGCAAAAGCAGTAAATATTTTATTTTTTAAAGCATCTTTTCTGTATTATGCAAATTCTAGCCTTCATTTACAAATGATGTTCTAATTAGTTTTTGCATCAGATACTGAGACGTGAAGTCATATGGTCTATTGCTCTTCTATCCCAACCCTTTTCCACTCAAATTGGATGCTTTAAAAAGAGAAAACATTTTTAATGGATTTTATATTTTTGAAATAAAGTAACACACAAAACAAAACAAATAAAAAAATCAGTGCTCTACATGATACTAATTAGGCCACCCTATACATTTGCAGTAATCTGGTTATTAGTGTGCTTCCCTTCTATTGAATTCTACCTGCTAATACTGAATTTCATTATAAATATAGCAGTTAGTGAAGAGGCTAAATTAAGAGCTGTGAAGAATGAACTGGAAAAAGAACAATAAAATTTCTAATATTTACTATAATCTTGAATTCTCACAGAAGACTTTCACTGTTTGTACTGGGCCTATTCACTGTGTCTTATTCACATGTCTTAAGTAAACTGAGAAAACTGGTTCATTGCAGGTGGACAGGCTATCAGATGCTAATAATACAGAGTTCATTTCATGGCATTGATAAGAATTCAAATATCCCTTCTGAAGTGATGATAGAGTATATTATATTCTTTTTATTGTTGTTTATCATTACAAAGCTGCACATTTATACCTTATCTTTACTTGAGTGTAAAAGCTGAGCCTCAAGGCTTTTTAGCTACATCTATTTTTTGGTTGTGGAATTCTGAATTCCAATCATATAAACTTCCAATGTAATTTATTCTAATTAATCTTAGCAAATAGCAGTCATCTCAAATAGCCATTAAAGCATCTGTTTTAATCATAATCCAAATAAGAGCACCAGAAGATAACAAAGAGGAGCAACATGTAAGTAAGCAGCATGTAAGTAACTTTATGTATAGCAAAACCTGATTTGGTTATGAATTGTATCCATAATTGCCCTATGTCAGTCTCAGACTAGCACTGTGAAAGTAAATTGTTCCCGCAAAGCCATGGCCATGTACCTTTTAACCTCCTGCTTCCATGGGTGTTAATTCACATTTGTGTTTGCTCTTCCTTTTATTCCTACACTTAATGTACTCTCAATAAATCACAGAATCACAGAATGGGTTGGGTTGGGAGAGATCGCAGTGGATCGTCTGGTCCAGCCTCCTTCAAGCATCCACATGGTCCAACATGGGTCTCCTCCGGAGGCTGCAGGTGGATCTCTGCACCCCTATGGACCTTCATGTTCTGCAGGGGCACAGCTGCCTCTCCATGGACTGCACAACAGGCTGCCAGGGAATCTCTGCCCCGGCACCTCCTCTTCCTCCTTCTCCACTGACCTTGGTGTCTGCAGGGCTGTTGCTCTCACAGATTCTCTGCTCTTCTCTGGGCTTTTTTTTCCACCTCTTAAATACAGGCAGTGTTCAAGACACAGTTTTCTACAATCAGGTAATATCATAATGAGGTGTACTTTACAGTATCTCTGTAGTAAACTTTTAAAAATGGTAGAACAAAACCAACAAATGATTATAATGGGAAATTCCAAACTAAATCAGGTTCAAGGAAAATTTTAATCTTTCAAACTACCAAGTGGCATAAAACTGTTTATTGTCTTCTTAGGAAATTTCAGAAGATAATTTTATTAACACCTGAAGATCCTCAAAAAGACAAAACACTGAGTGAATACTAACCATTTCACTAAATAACATATATGCTGGATGACACTTTTATTCCCCTATGCAAAGCTTCTGTTTCAGTTACAGGTTCACCAGAAGTGGAAAAATTTTTCAGGTTAAGAATGTAGAATTCAAACTTCCAGCTGAGTTAAAAATCACTGAGAAGTTTCAGGAAGTAAAGTTTGCAGAGGAAGAACATCTAGACATAAAAATATCCTCCTCAGGCAAACAACACTTTCTGTTAAAGACGGTGCTGCTGTTATCTTTATTTAATCTATCGTTCAAAACTCAGTTTACATTATTCCTCAGATTAAGAGGCTATGAAATGTAATTTCTTGCATGTAAATGAGCATAGGGTATTCTAGGAATATTTTCAGGGTTCAGACTACTATGGTCCAAACATTTGAAAACTAATCATTGCTCAGAGAAGGCACAAGTAGATTTCATCCAAATCAGAGAAAAATAAAACAGTTTTGGTCAAGTAAAATTTAGTAATTCTTATTATGTTGCACAGGAAAAAAAATCAGTTCTGACCTTGCAAAGGAAGTGTTAATGTAGAATGATATAGACTCTCAGATTATTTTAAAGGGCACATTTGGTTCCACATCAAGTTCTCATCTAGACTCTCTCTGTCAGCTTTGCATCTGTGATTAAACATTCAGACTAGTTGAGAGTGTCTTAAACATAAGGCTGGATTGACAATCTCTCTTTGGTTTAGGAAATATTTAAATATTTCAGGTGTGTTAAGCAAACGGCCAGAGTGAAACTCCTTCGGATTATTCTAATTCTTGAGCTCTTTTCTTCAGTGGGGAGGCTACCAGGATCAACTCTGATCACATAATTGGTACTTCCTCTTAAACCCTGGCTAAAAGTCTTTTCTCTATCAAAAGTAAATGGAGATCTTAGCTGTCATTCTCTGATAATGTTATATAAAATAGAGGACTCATGTTTTCAGAGCAAGGGGAAGTACCCCTCAGCCATCTTGCTCCCAAAGGGAATATAGAGGACTGCCAGATCAAAGGAAACATATTTAAACATGTTGTAATGGAGAGAAATATCTGCCCTTTCTTACCTTTGTCTTTATAGTACAGACAATCCTACTAAAAGCAAGATTCCCACATATTACTTAATAAAGCATCATTTCTAGCCAAGTGACAGAAAAAAATATTAGAGTTTAAATGAGGAGGATAAAATAATGTCAAGATTTCCCCAGAGTTATAACCTTTGTCTCTTTCATGCTTTTGAAGTCATTGCTGAATACAAGTTAAGGGATGAATTAGAGGGTTTCATTTTTATTTAAAGTCACATGACAGGCTTCTACTTGAAAATGCAGATGGATTCTTGAAATTGTGGAGAATGAATCCTTATCCTTCCATCCCACTAACATCTTAGCAAAAGGGGTTGTTAAAAAAATTACTGTACTCATACAGCAGAGAACTGTATTTTTGCCCCCTCCATACTGCCTTTATGACTTTAATAAGAGAAGTTTTTACAGTGGAAGACACTATTTCCTATGAGGACAGTCTCTCCTATGAAAAAATTGAGAAAATTGGGAATGTTCAGCCTGGAGAAGAGAGGACTCCAGGAGGACTTTACTGTGGCCTTTCAATACTTAAAGGGGACTTATATGAAAGATGAGGACGAATTTTTGTAGTTATAGAACAAGAGGTAATGATTTTAAACTAAAAGACGGTAGATCCACACTATATATATATAGCTATGAGGAAGAATTTTTCACAGTGAAGGTGGTCAAACATTTGAATAGGTTGTCCCAGGTGTCATTTAAATGTCCCCTCTGACTCCAACTATTCTATAATAGTAAGGTTGTCATAAAACTGTTTGGAAAGATGGGGTTTTTCCCATGGAATATGAAATCAATCCACCATTCATAAAAAGGCAAATGATTGAGGACATGTTAATAGTGAGCTGGGGGTGTTCTGGGGGTGTTTTTTTTTAAAAACTGAAGGCACTTATGTTTCAGTGCTAGGTTTCTTTTGAGGGATGCACCAACAGTCAGCATTCCTGTGCCTCTTCATCACAGCTTATTGATGATTTAGTGTCACCCACCCATCTGTGCACAGGCAGCCCTCCCCACAGCTCTGCAGCAGGAATTCATTGCCTCCTAGATCACTGCTTCTCTTTCTGTAGGCCATTAACTCCAAGCAGCATGCTTCAGTGAGCAGAGTATTCCTTCCTAATTACTTCAGTCAGTTTGTGAATGAAAACACACACCTTCTTGTTGAGACTAGGGCTGCAGGATTTTTATCTCCTTAGAATACCTTCTAAAATCTGCTTCTCACTTTGGCCACTTTCATCATCAGTAATTTGAAGGCCTAAAGAGCTAAAATATTTATTTGCTTAAATCTTGATGACAGATGAGCATCTCTTTGATGGACAGATCAAAAGATCTGCAGAAAACACTCATCAGTTTACTTAATTTTAGCCTGAATCAATTTTAACTGCTATAGCTATTTAATAACTGAGTATGGGAGCAGAAGAATAATTTATAATGTCAGGAAATAAAATAAGTATAGTTACTTTAGAAGTGCAAATTTAATGCTATCCCATAAATCAGCAGACTGTAGCAGAAGAGTTAGTTGTATAGAAGTTGGAGCTACTTTAGCAAAGCATTTGGTACTGTTTCCCAGCCATTTTTTAGTCAAACTCACAAGATAAGGACTGGATTGATAGGCTGGGAGCTGAGTAGGAAGTTGGGTAATGTTGTACTCAGAGAGTGATGATCAGTGGGTTTGCTCAGGCTGGCAACCTGCCACAAATGTGATCCTTCAGGGATCAATACTGGGCTCCGTGACATTTAATATCTTCATAAATCATTGGCATGATGGGACTGAAAATATTTTCGCCAAGTTGGCTGGTGACATTGAATTGAGGGATGAGGTGGACATTTCAGAAGGGAGAGATAACTTACTGGGAGAAGCAGACAGGTTGGAAGAGTGAGCTAGCAAGAGCAGAATGACATTTAACAACTGAGAAAAGGGCTACCTGGGGGTCCTGCTGGACAAAATGCTGCAGATAAGTCAGAAGTGCACCACTGCAGCAACAATTGTGAAACGTGTTCCAGGCTGCATCCGCAGGGGCATTGCCAGCTGAGATAGAGATGGGATCATCCCACTCAGCACCTGTCAGGTCACATGCAGAGCACTGTGTCCACTTCCTGCCCCTACAACTCAAAGCAGACAAAGACAGGCTGGAGTTGATCCAAAGGAGAGCCATGAAGATGGTCAAAGAGCTGGAGAACTTACCTATGTGTACAGACTTAAGACATTAAGTATTTTGTCACAGAATTCCAGTACTTCAAGAGTGGTTTCAAAGAGGGTGAAGGCTCTCTCTTCAAGGAATCACATGAGAGAAAATAAGAGACAAGCAGTACAGATTGCACCATGATCTTGCATCATGACCATATCATCCTGATATAAGATTTTTTCAGCAGTAAGAAGAGTCAATCACTGGAAAAATTCTCTTAAAGATGTGATAAAGTCCCCATCACTGGAGGTTTTCAAGATGTGACTTGACAGGATGCTAGATAATTTCACCTAAGTTCTCCTTTTCATGAAAAGTTGGCCTTAGATATCTTGTTTCCAGACTTATTTAGTTTATTCAGTTTGCCTGAGATTCCTGATTGAAAATGTCATTGCTTTAGACCATCATCTCGGCAATCAGTGCAAGTATATAATGTAAGAAAGAAATTTCCCTACTTATTAGTGAGAGGATTTTTTCTTCTGTTCTCTGTGATGCTTTATTCTGTGAAAGACATTTTCAATATTGTTGTGTATTTCATTGTGTTCATTTGACACAAACTGGATGAGATAAAAGTGCTTTTTATTTTTATAAGACAGGTTTCTAAAATCTTTTGTACATGCCAGATGTAGAGATTTCAAACTAGCTTGGAGGTTTCTCTGCAGAATAAAAAGTAAGGAAGTAATTTTCTATGAAGACTTAAGGGCTCCGGAAATCGCAAACTGTATGTGCTAGTCTGGAACCACAATTAAAACACGTGTTAATTTTATAGGGAATGTTGAGTCATAAAGATGAAACCAACTCCTCAAGTGCATTTTAAATCAAACCAGCCAGTTTGGGGCAGTGTCCAGCAGTTGTGAATATAGTATTTACAGTTTATTTTGAAGAAAAAAGTCAATGGAAAATTAAAAGAAGTTCCTGTGCAAAAGATTTCAAAATACTTGTTTTGCAAGATTTAAGGTTAGATGATTTCCCCAAGCTCAGAAAATGTAAGTTTGATGTACAATTAAAAGTGGAAAGAATGAGAATCGTGTCTTAACCTGCAATATCTGTCCAATGCCTATTTAATGTTTACACTCATGCAGCGCAAAGTGAAAGATAGCATATCTCTGGGGTAAGATTTAACATTATTTCACATACTTGCAGAAAGACCTCATGGAAATCCCATGTGACAAGAAGACAGATAACCTATTTCCTAATATTCAGCCTTGCATTATTCACTCACCACTTCTGAGAACACCAAGGACTAATTAGTCTTCCTTGATTTCTCATCTGCCAATGCAGCATGTACAACAAGTTCCATCCAAGAGGAGAGTCATCCTTTTCCTCTCTTCTGGCCCTTCCAGTACATAAAAATATTGTTACAAGTCATTGGCCAGTAGAATAAAACATGCTGGTCCTTGAAACAACATCAGGATTTTTAATTTTCAATATTTCTAAAAACTACTGCATGCGTGTTTTTTTGCATGATTTAGGGGATTTTTATTTTAATATTAGTTCACAGTTATCCACAATTGTTTTAAATTGGTTTCATTTGAAATTAATTAATTAATTCATTCATTTGAAATTTGAATTAGGAATAACATCCCAAAAAATGCAAACAAACAAACTGCAACCAAAAGTTGCACACATGCATTATACAAATTGGGGAAGTGAAAATATTTTTGACATTTGTTTAAAATTTATTTTAGTCACCAACATGCTTTCAGGATTTTTTCCACTAGTCAGTAGTATTTATCAGTGAACCATAGCACCATAAAATGTTGTTTAGGACATTGGTAATCTCTGTGTGAATGTAGCTCAACATGAAAAGTGGGACTGTGACCTGTACTGGATGGGTCATGTTTGTATTTTACCTGCCAAGTACTGAAAACCCCCAAGGATGGAAGAACCATGACTTCTGTGGGAAACCTATTCAGCAATTCACTGCACTTCTGGTGACAAGATTTTTTTTGTATTTGAGTTTCCAAGCCGCCTCTCATACTACATCTGAGTTTGTTGCTACTGAGAAGAGCTTGGCTCCACCATCTTTGAAATTTCCCTTCCATGGAATTTAAGGCTGTTTGTCAGAGGAAAAAAAGCCCAAACCCCTTCATTTTTTCTCAAGGCTGGTGTGTTCTAGGCCCCTGATCATCCTGTAGCCCCTCACTGGATCCTTTTGAAGAAGATGTGCCCAACTGCAGCATCCCCACTACAGCCTCACCAGGGCCGCACAGAGCGTGGAGAATAACTTCCCTCAAATTCTGTTCTGTTGGAACAGCAGCACCAATTTTCATTCTTAATTAGATATGTATAAATATATAATTTGTAACAAATATTAATAGCAACTCTAAAAGAAATATTTTGGTTAGACTGAACACGAAGACAGTTGAAGCAGAAACCAGATCCTCTTCACAAGGAGTAGTTGGCTTGCTCCAATGAGGAACTAGGACGTAAAGGCTTAGCTACTACATAGGTTTGTTCACTGAGGCACCCAGAGTATATGCTATGAATACTGACATGAATAGTCTGTAACTAAGAAGACAACAAAAACCCTGTTTCAGATATATTACTTCAGCAGGAAACATCAATGTTACCACAAAATTCAAGACAAAGAGGTTCCATTCAACTTCTTATTAAATTCTTCTTAGCTTTTTTACAAGAGTTTCATAATGAATCTGTAGTGAATTGATGCCTATAAGCACTAATTTCATTTTTAAAAAACAAAGAAATTAAATATTACATCAGACATACTTGCCACATAATCACAGGAAGGATTATAACATGAATGCGATTTCAATTATACAAGTACTCATCTGCTGACATTTTGTTATACATTAGCTGAGAATGTGCAGCAAATCCAATCAAAGAGCAACAACAAAAAGCCTGGTAGATTAATTAGATTTTCAAATTGAGTCCCAGAAATTCAGTTTCAAAAGAAAGCAAAGTATCCTCTTTACTCACATCTGTCTTTTCTCTCATGCTATATGAATTCCTCAAGGTAGCTTGTTATTTTAAACTAATAATTTCATGTAGTTGCTCTGCTACATAAAAGAAACAGTATACAAATTAGTATAACTTTCCTTCCTGTGCTTAGACTCAGTACTAAAATGTTACCCGTAGACAGACCAGAAAGGCAAGGATTGTTGAAGTTATACTGCCCTGAAAAAGAGGATGGACCGATTATGGCAATGGAAAACAAATACTTCAGTGAAGTTATTAACTGCTTATATGTCACACTAAAATGATCTACAGGAGAAGTAAGAAAAATATATTAGATTTGTCAGATTCACATTAGAATAATAACTATCTTTAAATTTTTTTCCCATGAGTTTTGGGAAGACTTTTAGGCACCCCAGTTCCTGTCTTAATTCAGTTGATCCTCCTCAGGAAAAGAAGAAAATAAAGCAAATAAACAAATTCAAATGAGTTGGCATAAAAAAGATAAAAGTACCCTGAACACAGTAGGCAGTAGTAGTACCTTGTAACAATATAATTTCCCATCATGCTGTTGTTTTCTCAGCATGTTAAAAAGCAAGGAATAAGTATGGGTAAGGTAGGTAATTATATTTGTTGGTGTTAATGCAGAATGCTGAAGAGCCTTGCCTTACTCATCCCTGACATACTGCCTCTTCCATGTTCTTCTCTATTTCTTTAGATGTCTAATGTTGATAGATATTGTTCTATGCTTTCTTGCAGTTGACAAAAAGATCTACATTTTAGGAGTGGTGAGGAAGGTGAGCATGCATTTCCTGATCTTATGCCTTTGAAAGTTTCAATTAATCCTCAGATTTGAAAAAATTTAAGACTGTTTCCATGTATTTTATGAAGCTGCTGTAACAATCTTTGGAATTTCAGAATATTTCAAGAATGTGCATAGCACTCTGGAAACTAAGACTCAGCCTTTTGGACTCTCATTTAAGAATATATACTATTAACAGTTCTGAACTCATGTCCTTTCTGTGCATTAGCAGAAGACAAATGTATGGTTGTCTTTATCTCAATCATTTCCAGGCACATAAATAATTTGTTGGCAGCTTTATTTTATTTAACCATTTTTAACAGGAAGCAGTCTTCATTGCAATGTATTTCACAGCAAATGGTACAGACTGGCCATTAATTCACACCATGAGTGGGCTTCAGTCCTGAACTGTTGAGAACAGAAGTCTCAAACTGGTGTTGAAGTGACAGGTTTTGAGTTTGTGGCTGGTTTAGAGGATGAAAAGTAAATACATATAAACAATATGTTCTCCATGGTTCTGGGTTGTATACTTTTAGATGTAATTTTTTTTTTTTAGACTCAAAGTGAAACTTTGCTTTTTTTTGTATAATGATTTTTGTGTTAATACTATACAGTATAGTACTCTATATATACTATATAGTATGTTGTGTTAATACTATTATAGTACTGTACTATACCTGAGCTTGATCCATGGAGTGCAGAATCAGAGAATAGTTCTTGGAAGGGATTTTTGAAGGCCATCTGGTCTGATTCCCTGCTCAGGTAGAGACTTTTGCAGTCCATTTGTTACATCCTGCCCTGAGGCGGAGTAACCCAGGTTCTTGTTAATAGAGTCCTTGGGGCAGATTAGAGTGAAATGACTCTTAATGACCAGAATATATAAACAAACAAACAAACAAACAAACAAATAAATAAATAAAATGGTAGGCTTATTGTAGAAAAATTTGGTTACAATGGAAAGGACATATGCAGCCACTCTGGTTATCTATAGAAATGAAAAAATGGAAAAAGAAAAGGCAGGGGAAGGG
>VZTI01000341.1:120024-138425 GCA_013397865.1 Struthidea cinerea | reverse complement strand
AAAAAAAAAAAAAGGCATTTTGGACAGATCCATTTTTTTGTGTTGACTTCATTGGGGGAACTTTGAAGTTCGATGTAGTGATACCAAAATCAGTCAGATAGAAACTTTCTAACACAATTTAGAGTATTAGAAAGCAGGCATTCTTTATTACAGAATTCTGATCACTCAGGAGATCCTTCCTCCATTTGAGTGCACTGAGCACTGAGTGAACAGACTTTTTATCATAAACACTGACTACATATTCTTTAGCTATCCCCACTTCCTTTAACTTTATCTGACTGAGATGCACCCCTTATTGGAAGTCCTTGTGCAGCTCTTTGGGGTCTGTCCTCCAAGTCTGGTGTCCTTTTTGGGTAGCTGTTCCTCAGGCCTCACTTTTGAGTAAGGGCAATATCATTGTTTTGCATAACTTCTGCTTTATAAGTCTTGCAGAGCTGAGCTGGCATCCTGCTTTCATTTAGCATGGCTTTTGTTTCCCTAAGTTACATCCTTTATCTATGTCTACAAGGCTGTAGTGTCCCTGATAAGAGTAAAATATTGTTTTGTTCTACTATCTTTATGCTGTTCTGTTCTAACATCCTTATCATGTCAAGTTCAACTCACAAGTGAATGGCCGATACAGGGATTGAGCCCACAACCTTGGTGTTAAGTAGCACCATGCACTGACCAACTGAACTAATCTAATGTGAATATGATGTTTCTAGGTTGCAAGGCAGTGGAGGAGAACAAAAGCAACACACAAACCCCAAAGTGTGTTTCTCTGGCACCTGTCAGGAAGTGAAATGCCAGTACTGTAAACAGTGTAGATTGTAAGCAACCCTTTGCTTAGAAAATACGTCACTTATGTGTTGTCTACAACTGTGACATACAAAATGTCATCCCAAGTGATTGGCTTACTCTTAGTATTACCTCAAATGATGTTGGAAAACTTGCTTCTTTTTCTTTCCAGGTGTTTTCCTTCATGTTATACGCCACAGGGGTAGTGGTCAATGGCTCAGAGTCCTGATGGACATCAGTGACCAGTGGTGTCTGTCAAGGGTCTATATGGGATCAGTGCTATTTAATGGCTTCATTAATGGCACAGATTAAGGGATTGAGTGAAGCCTCAGCAAATTTGCAGATGACGCCAAGTGGAGCAGTGCTGTTGACACACTTGAAGGATGGGGCCATCCAGAGGGACCTGGACAAGGTCAAGAAGTGGCCCATGGCTTAACAAGTCCAAGAAGATGCACCTGGGTCAGGGCAACCCCTGATACCAATCCAGGCTGGGGATGAACAGATCCAGAGCAGCCCTGGGAGAAGGATTTGGGGGTGCTGGTGGGTGAGAGGCTGGACATGCCCCGGCCGTGTGCTCTGGGAGCCCAGAAACCCCCCGTGTGCTGGGCTGCACCCAAAGCCCCGTGGGCAGCAGGGCAGGGAGGGGATTCTGCCCCTCTGCCCCGCTCTGCTGAGACCCCACCTGCAGTGCTGCACCCAGCTCTGGGGTCCCAGCACAGCAAGGACAGGGACCTGCTGGAGCCAGGCCAGAGGAGGCCACCAAGGTGATCAGAGGGATGGAGCAGCTCTGCCATGAGGAAAGGCTGAGAGAATTGGGATTGTTCAGGCTGGAGAAGAGAAGGCTCTGGGGTGACCTAATTGCAGTTTTCCAGTACCTGAAGGGAGCCCACAGGAAAGATGGAGAGAGACTATTTACAAGGGCCTGGAGTGACAGGATGAGGTGGAATGGCTTCAAACTGAAAGAGATAAGGCATTAGGTGTTAAGAAAATTTCTTTGCTCTGAGGGTGTCTAGGCCCTGGCACAGGTTGCCCTGAGAAGTGTTGGATGTCCCATCCCTTGAAGTGTTCAAGGCCAGGCTGGATGGGGCTCTGAGCAACCTGGTCTTGTAGAAGGTGTCCCTGCCCACGGCAGGGGGTTGGAACAAGATGATCTTTGAGATCCCTTCCAATCCAAACCAGCCTGTGATTCTGTGCTTCTATGACTCTATGATCTTTTTACACCCATTAGAATTGTGGCCAATGGAATGAAAATCATGATGCAGATCATCCATAGTGTTTTGTTTTGCTTTTAAATAACCAGTTTGTAAGTATTAAGTATCAACATTTGTGAATATACAGACCAGAGTATAGATGTGGGTATACAGACTAGAGAAAAGATTAGTTGTTTTTGGAGGGGATTTAGGATTTCTTCTCACTTACACCACTCAGTGTTCATTTAAAGTCATGTAAGAGCAACAAAACAACTTCAGGGGTGTATAGAGTTGTAAGGGGATTTTTAAAAAATGGTGATGGCTTTCAAGAAAAAATAAGAGAAAAAATTGTATGTCTACAGAACATGTCTAACAAGTTCAGACAACCATAGCAAACTCTGCAGATGCTCAAAACATTTCCGTTGAAAATTCCATATTCTTGCTAGTTCAAAAAGAGAAAGTAGAGA
This sequence comes from Struthidea cinerea, assembly GCA_013397865.1. NCBI lineage: Eukaryota > Metazoa > Chordata > Aves > Passeriformes > Corcoracidae > Struthidea > Struthidea cinerea. Next base: position 135,991 of record VZTI01000341.1, on the reverse strand, counting down.
AAATAGTTAAAAACCCCCATTGTCATGATCAGGATTGTGTCATATCTGCTGCTTTAACATTTTGAAACAAACTGCACAACTTTTTTTTGAGATAAACCCATTTCATTTCCAAGGCATGTGCCCTGGAATCCTCATTCCTGTTCCTTATCTATGTATGTTTCCAAACAGAAGGAAGTTTATGCTCTACCGTGAAATCACTTTTCAATTGACTCAGAACACTCTTCTAAACTTCTCCAGACATTTCCAGTAATGTCTTGGGGTTTTTTTCTCTTAATCAAGTTGATATTACCATCTGGAACACTTCCCCCCCACGTACCAATCATGAAAGTTTTGTGAATTTCATTACCGATATAGGCAAAGAGAGAGAGAAAGTTTAAACAAGAGTTCAAAAGGAAAAAGCAAGCACTGATCAAGAGCACTTATTTTAACCCAGAACAGAATTCAAAAATAGTTTCTGCTTTCATAGGTTTCTTTCAAGATACCATTTGAGCATTCTGTTATCTTTAAGTGTACAAAATGTTAAGATAGAGCTCAGGCAAGCCAGGATGCTGCCCAACATTAAAATCACAAACTTTAGCAAACAACTCATGAAATGAAATATTTAGTCCTGCATTAATAGAAGCAGAGAATCACAGAATGGGTTGGGTTGGAAGGGATCTTAAAGATCATTTAGTTCCAAGCACCTTGCCGTGCACAGGGACACAGGGATGAGGCATTCCAATGATGGCCCATTCTCTGGGCAACCTGTGCCTGCGCAGATATGTAGATTTTTTGCATGAACAGCAGGTACCATGTCAGAGACAGAAATTCCCCCTGTATTATTCCATTTTTTTAACTCAAGCAAAATAAATTCTCAACTCCTTTTGATGCCTTAAAGTGGTTACCTAAAAACAGGGTAGACAAAAATGAGAGAATAAAGGTAGATATTTATTTGAAGGGCCTTCAAAGGTACACCCTGGGCAGTCAAAAGGCTACACCCAAGATGGACGCTGGGTCATGGGTTCTTCACGCTTTTATAAGTTTGGTCCATTTGCATATCAGGGTTAATTGTCCAATTATAACCTCAGTTAATGATGTAATTACCCCAGGTTTGCCCCTCCTGTTCAGAGGCTTTTAGTTTACACATTTTGTGGCCTGGGACAATCAAGGGGTCCTTGAAGAGCAAACCTAGAGAGAGTTTGTTATGTCTAACCAGCCTGAGAGTACAGTAGCTAACAGGCCACCACTCTGAAACTTCAGAGTTACACACTAGGCAGTACAGGGTTTGAAAAATATAAAAGTTAGAACCTAAGGCATCACTTTGTTTTACTGCCAAATCCTAAAAGTTCTGAACAAGCTAAAATATGATATTGCAAAAGACTCTGGCTCAAACTGCAGCCATCTCTTACTCACCTGGCGTAGATTGGGACGGGGTTGTTTCGGTTTCATTTTTGAACTTCATGCACTGTTACCTTTCCTACCTTTGAGATATGTCAAGAACCCCTAGGAAAAGGAGTCGGAAATTATTATGTAGCACTCTTGATATTTCAAATGTCAAGAGAAAGAAGAAAAGTTTGAATGTATTATCGTGTCTTACTAGTGCACTTCAAATCTCTTCCAGACACTACAGCTTAACAAAGTGAACAGTTCTACGCACTCTCCAGCACTTCTCAAGCCTTGTAGGTAAAGATAAAGGTCAGAGACAGTAAGATCTCAATTATCAAGGTCTCAATCAATCTCAAAAAATCTCCCAGTAACTGGAATGGAGTTACTATAAATTAACAAAATTAAAGTGAAACTGTAAATTATTTTCTGCCTTCTACCAAATCTAACTATAAGTTAGATTGATTTCTAACTTATATTGAGTGAAATCATTACTTCTTTTATTCATGTTTGTATGTCTTAGGGGGTCTAGGAAACCAAAACCATACAAAGGGTATATTACTTCTAAAAAGATATTATCTGGGCATGCTTCCTGAGATTTTTCAATGTGAGTTTGTAGTTTATAATAAGATTTTTCAAACACAATATAAAACCTTGTGAAATCATATTCAGTTTAAGGATTGTCTTTTTTCAACCTATTTTATATACCATCAGATTATTCCAAGAGGAAGCTTAAGAAATAAACCCTACTTTTATTGAAAAAGTCTTACTCAAAAAAATGCTGCTATTTGTGAAATCTCTTCAAAAACTGGGACTTGGTTCTATTCAATTGCTTCTTTTTGAAAATCAATAGAGAATACACACCACCTCCTAAATAATCCATGATATAGGAAATGCACACACAGAGAAAAAAAATAGATACAAACCACAAAAGTCACAGAAGAAAATTACCTGAATGTATTGCCTGGGGCAATGATTGAAGTAGTCAAAGTCCCTTCTTTAAAGCAGAGACTATTTTTAATTTTTGGTTGTGTTTATATATATAGAAGGACCGCTCAAAGGATTATATATTTTACTTGAAAATGTCCTTGAGTTGTCATTTAACAGATTTCACTACCTTCTCCCATTAAATTTACTGGGTGGAAAAAAAAAAAAAAGGAGAACTCTTACATATTATCAATGGAAACAAAACGAAGGCAATGCAGTTATTTCAAAAATTTTATGTAATTATTTTGAATGATCTGAAAAGACTATTCAGCTTTTATAGTGTAGTGACTACTATAGGCAAATACTCTGAAAAAAAATCACAACAGACCACTTTAATAAAAGTGATATTGTTGGGTTTAGTCTGTAATCAAAGTTAAACAGAAGTCTTAATTAATCTCTGGCACTTACATGCCTTAATTATTCCTCACCATAATTAAAGAAATTTACTCCCATAGACCTTAAAACCACAGAAATTTTATATGGGTGCACTGTGCTTTTTCTCCAACCCTCCGGATTTCAGTTTTGTGTCAAACATCTCCAAACTGGGCACTGCTTCTACTTGCATTCTTGAGCCACAGCCTGAAAACGATTTTCTAAATTTGTTTCTCTCAAAAATGATGAAAGTCACAGTTATACTCTCACTAATAGTAATGTAAAGCTGAAACTGAGGTTTTTATGTATTCTCGAATAATTTCATGCTGTTAACACATTCTGAAAATTTATAATTGACACTACTGAATTATTATTATCATTATTATTATAATCATCATTATTGTCATCATTATTATTAATAATAATAGTAATGATAATACCACAGATAACTGCCAGCAGGCTGGTAATTAGCAGCTCTAATTTCAACAATCCATGAGGAAATGGGAGGGCCTCATTTCATGGTTTAAATTTTGTCCTAAAAAAAAGTGAGAAAATAGGTTTCACCTGGTTATGTGAATCCGTGTAAGATTCACTGGTTGTGTCTCATTAAAATTCCAGAGAATTTTAGAGGTAACAGACAAAATTGGTTTTTCTAGCAAAATGTCTCCGAAGTAATTGTAGCCCACCAAGTTTTGTCACAGACATTTTTCAAGGGACATTTCATCTGCAAGTCAAATACCTTTAGGGGTCTGATTTTTTGAATGGATAAGAGGGTGGATCATTTCAGCCTATGCTGATGAAACAGTAACATAGCTACAATTATTTTGGATCTTTAGGCCCTCAAATTTTAAAAAGGAATGTGTAGGCACCTGAGGAGCAAAGCTCTAAGAAAGGAGCTTGAAAGCTTTGACTGTAGGCTTTGACACAAGCTTTTGAACCCTGTGAAAGACTCAGCTTGATATCAATATTCTTTTTATCAAACTTTCTGGATATGGCTTTCTTCCCAAAGGGAAAAACACTTTGGCATTTGCTCAACTCTTAGCAAATATTTAAATTACAAAGACTTCACTCTGCTCCCTCAATAGGAACAAATTCCTGAAATGCAGTCGTCAAGCTCAGTCATTTGGAGGCTACCTTATTCTTCTTTCTTTTTCTTGCCAATTTTAACTGAGATTAAATTCCATTTGGTGAAAACTGTTAATAAAAGAGAAAGCACTCCTAATAATGTATACTAGTAATTAATAAGATCCTTACTTATTCTTCCAGACACAGTATGATAAGAGCTTTTTTAAAGAATGAAAAGGCTGCCAGTTTTAAGAAGAGAGCAATGAGGATGAAAAAAATAATTTTAAAAATTATCTTATATACTTGATAATTTTTCTAAGTGTGAGTTATTATTTGAGAGTAGAAGGGCAGTGAATTTCACAAGACTAAAATATTGTCTGATATGAGAATTACCCATTGCCAACAAGTCCAAGAATCCAACAATTAAATGAGAACAACTAAAAATTATTTTCATAAATTAACTCATTTACTTGTAAATTTCCAATAACTGTGTTACATATGCTTGAACAGAAATATGTTACATACGTTAAATTTGATTTTATCTGAGATAAAAAACTACTTCAGTTTCAGTTGCTTCCTAAATTGTAGCTGCACAGAATGTTGGACTCTCCCAGTCCACTTACATTTTATATTGTTCAATATCTGCATATTTTATTTTCAATCCAGTCTTTGGAAGAGTTCATCAGAATAATTGCTATCAAAGTTTATTTGCCTAAAGAAAGTGAACATAATAATTTTTTTTTTTCTTCATGAATCTAACTTAATCATTTGGATATAAATAAAAATGCTATATATTAGTGGAAAAATGGACTGTGCATAAGCCAATGAATTTGTTATTCCTAAGCAGATAAAAAAGGGATTGTTTCAAAATGCCAACATAAAGAACCAAAAACTAAGCAAACAAACAAACAATACCGAAACCAAATCCACAATTCTTCTGTAAAGGAACTTTAAAAAATCCAAGCTTATTTTTTTTCCTGAAAGTGACTGTTGAATAAACCTGAGAAAATTTCTGCAATACTTTAGTTATCAAAAAGTTTTCGATTTGGTGAAAACTATAAATTGGTTAAAACAGGACCTTTTTTTTCCTTTTCAATTAAGTAAGCACTGATGGAGGGAAGAGTGATTCATGTATGATTGTTCTGAAAAATCATGTGATTCCTACTTGATTATGATATCAAATGAGCCATTAAAAAATTATTTTAGACAAGCGAGCAAAGAGAGCCTGTCACATTTTTAGTCCTGTAAGTTTATTTCTTCTACTAGTTAAAATTTCAAGGCTGTAAATTTTCCTTGTTTTCATGATTTTCCCATATATTTTTATATACATATATTAACATATTTATAATATATATTTTTGCATTCTCACCAATATTTTTGTTTGTTCCACGGGAAACAAAAATATAGTTATGCATATTTTTTAAAACAAACTCCAAGAACTTTAGCAGTTTTTTTTTTTTCTGTTGTTGTTTTGTGTAAATCAGACATAGGAGGCACTTCCTTCTCTTTCAGGAAATATTTGTTTTCCTTATCCACCCTATTTTATCACCTCCTGTGCCTGTTCCTGATATCTCATCCCACATGCAATGAAGAAACTCTCAATCAAACTGTGAAATAATAGGGCCTGTATTTCCATGATAAGAATGAAATAGAGACCTTGTAGCTCAGATAATTAAAAAGAAACTATTTGCTCACTTTTGGAAAGATTTCAGGATGGTGACTCAAGTTATTCATTTCTCTTCTTGAAATCAAATTTTAATTTTCTCAGTACAAAAAACTTCTAGTGGCAGTCCTAACCTAAAAAAATAGGTTAATTTTAGCTTTTTTAGGTATTTCCTGTTTTCTTGTCTGAATTCTTTTTACCATTGTGCGTAATTAATGTATCACAACCAAAGCTTTGCACTCTTCAACTTATACTTTCAAAGCAATTTGCTCATAGGAAAATAAATAAACACAAGTCTCCCCTATATGAACGTGACCCCTTTCTTTCATAAAACACAAGTATCCCTGAATTAATTTTATTCTTATTATCTCCAGCCAAGACTTGTACCATCAACCATCAGAGTGACCATTCAGTGAGTAACTTAAAGAAACTAAGGTATGTGCAGGATGTGATAATTGACAGAGAAAAGACAGAAGGATACTAATATTTCTTAATAACCTGATACTAATATTTCTTAATAACCTGATAGTCATGTAGTCTTCTTTTGGACTGAAAGGCTTTTTACCAACACTAAGCCTAGTTGTGATTCCTTAGGAGTCAAAGTGATTTAAGAAGAGGAAGAAAATATGGCATGGAATGTGACAGGAATAAAAAAAAAATAGCCTCACTTGGAAGGAAAAGGGATTTTTAAAAGTAGAAAATACAATTTCTATTCTGAACAGTGATTAAAATTTCAGCTATGAAACCATTTTTTTAAAATAAACATTGTAGTAAATTCAGTGGAAACAGAAAGTATTAGAACAGTGAGTGTACAGCTTGGAGTACCTTCACAGACCCATAGTAGGACCACCAGTGATGGAAATGTCTCAATTATGTTATGATCCATCCTCCTTGGTCTTGACAGACAGTGCATTTTCTTCACCAATAAGTGGTAAATTCAAATATCAGGCTTTAAAAAAGCAGTGAAATTTAATTGTCTGCACATGACAAATAAGCTTTTTAGACTTGTTGGTGTTTCATTTGTTTTACCTCTTGCAAAATTTCCACTCCTTTCTTCATCCTTTTGTACAAAGACTTTTTATTTATCCATTTTCCAATTTTAATTTTAAAATTTTCCTCGGTGCTATTGACTAACATTTGACACTTTGTTCCTTAGACTAATTAGTCTCTGAGATTTAAGCAAAGAAAACAGGCTTTTAGAAGTTGTTGGGTTTTTTCCCCTCAATGCAGTTATAGCAGGTAGCATATGTCACATAATAACAATTATGTAACAGGAAAAAAATATTTAAAGCTGGAAGACAGCTACAATAAATAACCATGAAGAACAAGTCAATTTTCCACAGGAATCTGAAAGTACTCTTACATGATTTTAAGATGGTCAGGAAGTCATATAAATAGCGTAGTGTATAAATAGTACAGGAAAATACATTGTGTAATAGGGATGCTGTGACTCTTCTCTTCATTTTCTCCCTGTAAATGGGAAGCTGGGATTGCAGGATCACAGTGGTGCCCTTTGAGAAAATGAGTGGCAGAGATTCCAGGCTTGATTCTGCCATAGAGATGTTAGAGACAGAGCAAGGGATGGGAGAATGGCTTTGCAGGTGGCCTTCTTCTAAGACATCCTTACTTGTGTTGTACAGGTGAGAAGTGGTCCAAAACTACAATTTTTTCAAGAAATATACTTTTCCCTAGGCTGATACAGATATCAAGAAGTAGTCATTATACATCTACAGAGATTACCTAGATACTTTCTGGTATTATTCTATCAAAAAAAACCAAAAAATGCAGCTAGTCCCACCCTAATGTTTGGGTTTATATTAGTCCATATATAGTCCATATATTAGTCCATTTGTTCATATTATATATGAAACAATTTTTATTATTTTATTCCAATATAAATCTGACCTTCTGAGTCTCTGGCCAGATAAAAATTGATATTTTCCTTTACTGTGGTACTAAAATATATTCCTTTAGTTGAGACAACATTTTCTCTGATAGTTACTTATACTCGGAAATCATTGCTTCATGAAAAATTTCTTGGACATCCAACACACTGTCATAAGCAAAGTTATCAACAATAGCATATGATCTGAAAACTGATAGAAGTCCATAGATCAAAAATTGTGTTTTATTATGGTTTTGATTTGTTTATGGTTGAAAATGAAACTACTTTAGGAATAGCAAACTGAAAAGGAAGTTGCAGAATATGTCATGAGGAAGTAGGAATAATAATTATTAATCAGGACTTTTTTTCCTTAAAAATACTGGATTTTTTACAAAAACATAGGAAAAGGAAACTGAAGATTTTATCACATTCGTCAATTTGGCTCTTTTTTCTCGCTTTATTTCATACCATCTTGCACAGAACAATATAGAGATGATATTAACTCTCAAAAACTCCCGAAAAAATTCCCCCAAACCATCAAAATGAATAAATATTTCATGCCTTAATTGCTTAAATGTTGCAAGGTACAAATCATTGAAGATGAACAGTCAAATCCTTGTGTTGTCAACAAAAGGGAAGATATCTCAGCAGAGATCTTGAAGACTTGAGTGCAAATGGAGAAAGTAAGCTCCGACCTGTGGAGAAAGATTTTTGTGCCAGTTACGAAGCACCAAAGACAGAAAGAGGAGATTTGAACAGCCAGGACCTCTACTGTACCTCTCCTGTGAGATAATGAGAGACTTCACCCTCAAGGTTTCTCTGTTTCACAGCTTCTACATTATAAATTAAAATTTCAAAAGACATGTAGAGAAGATGTCACCCAGCTGCAACTGACTGTCAACAGCATTAAGCTCTTTCAAAAACTCCACGCGCTCACTATTCAGGAACCAACAATAAACAGCAATAAATTTGCATGCAGAGGTTTCTTTTTTTCCTCCATTTCAAAAGACTGCCCAAGACTAATTTTGAACTGCATATACTCCTTTAAACTGCACTGTTACTGTTTCTTTGAAGTTGAAGGGATCTGCCACTGTTTAATATAAAAAAATATACAAGTCAGGAAGACAGTGAGGAGAAGTTATTTCAGTTTATGCTTTCACTGTTTATTAAACACAACACGAACCCTCCTATTTCCCACTGAAAAGCCACAGTCTGTTTTATGGCACTTTGTTCTTTTGTTTTCAAAGTTGTCTTGAGGACATGTTGCACTGTGACAACCCAAATCAAGTTGTATTCCTTGTATTCTGTCAAGAAGTATTAGAGAGGATAGTGAAATGTGACTCTAACAACCTGAGAAAATGTCACAATGAGATAGAGCTCAGGAGATCACGCGAATATTGTCTCCAACATTTAAAAAGGATTCTGCATTAAATGTACTTCAGTAAGTTTAGGACTTCTTTCTATTAACTGTCAATTATATTTATACTTTAAAGAACCATATGTGACTACGCTGCCAGGAAATGAAATGCATGGAATCAAAATCTTCTTCCTGTTGCTCTGGCTCAGAAATGGTCTGTTCCAGATCAAAATCTCACACTCTGAAGGCATTCTCATACATAAATATCCTACTTCCTGGGAGTTCCTAGGACGTAATACAGAGGCTTTTCCAGCTGTATACAGCACACATCTGCCATGCAATAACTGGTGTGGAACAAAAGGGAAATATTTTTCCAAATAATATGGGACTTCTTGGATCTCAATGCAAAGAAGCAGTACTATACAAATTTCAGCAGTTCTTTTGATGTCTGTAATCTTACAAATGTGTGGTATTGTTAGTCTTGTATGTGTATTTTTCAGGAAAAGAGGTGTACACCCTAATGAGCAATTTAATTTCCAGCTGAGTCTAGAGGACATAAATATTTTACTCAAATAAAGATTAAAATAAACCCCCAAAACAATACAGAAGAGATAAAACATGCCTCCTTGAGAAGGTTTGCAGCCAGGTAAGTGAGAATATTTTGAAAATTTTGTGAAGGAAGACGCTATATTGAATTTCATAGTAGAGTTCTGAAAAATTATGGATAATTAATGAATGTTTTCCTTGAATTTTTTAATCTTTCTTAAAGTTAATTTAAGTGATTTTAACAATGACAGAAATCACAATAAAACATGGTTGCTTGCATTAATTATATTTTTATGGATTTATATTTATGCAGCTTTTTTGCCCCACTAGTGTTTCAGTAAAAAGGTCACGATTGAGATGGCATAAAATTAGCTTGAAATTGAACCTACACTAAATTTGTTAGTTGTTGGTGGATTTAATAAGATTTGAGAGAAATAATGTGTGCTATTCCAAAGGTGAAGAGCAATTTCAGCCAGGGGAAAACTGTCTTCTAAGGGCTGGCAAGCCAACATATCCATCCTGGCAGCCTTGAGCCCATTCCATTGCTTCTATACGTAACCAGTGTTAGTAAGTTAGAAAAACATTTTTTTTCGTAAGCAGATTCATACGGATTTCAGTGGATGCCATGTGATATTGTTTTAATACATTAAGGAATATCAAATCATATCCAATTGAATGAAATTTATACATTGAAGCTAAAACCCCAAAAAACACAACTCAGACTTCTCAAGTCAAAATAATTTGGAAGACAATAGATAGATGTGGATGAGAGCATAAAGAGTCATCTAGGGAACATCTTTAGATCTTTTTATAGTACCCAGACTGAAAATTCTCTGGAAAAATAGAAGAATATACACATCTTTGGCTTCAAAATTGTGTGAATTGTGACTGAAGCGTCCCTGAGGAAATGAGATGCCTTTGTAGCCCAAATATTATAACGTCAGGTGAACAAACTTGCTCCACTAGCAGTTCATGGAAAGACACACTCTTTGTGGGCAGCTTGTGCTCTGGGTGTGGGACACCTGGGTCGAGCCGTACTTCATAAATCAGCAGCTACATCTCAAACCAGAATGGATTTGTATGGAAATGTTTTATGCATTTTTTGGGGTACAACAATAAGAATTAAGCCTATATCATGCAGAAAATCTGCTCTTTTTCTACAGTCATATTTTTCAAAGAAAGTTTCTTCTCTTTTAATCTTACAATTAACAGAAACTAGCCAGACCAGCCACATCAGTAAAGATAAGCACAGAGCTCAGTTTGCAGTTATCTCTGTAATGTGGCTTCACTGGAATATTAAAATATCCTTTTCACAATAAGCAATCAATTGGTTTATTTCATGCAGTATATGTAAGGTACACTAATCTAAAACACCTCTTTATAGAAGACAACAAAATAGGTAAAAAATATTTTTCTAAAGAAAATAGTCAGTATTTGAAATATGAACCAAAAAACATGCTTCTGATGATTTTGAAATATACTTTAATAAAATTAAATAGGTGTCTCACAACAAAAGCCCTTTTCCACAAATGAGCATTATGAATATTATTGTTCTTAACTGAGCTCATTGAGACCCCCTTTCTGCATACAGGTACTGTCTTTGATTATAAATGTTCAGACAGCTTTTCCCCAACAATTTCTCAGCTATCTCGTACCCATGTAGCCCCAGTTTGGCTTTTCTAATAGGATTTCATTTTTAAAGTCATTCTTCTATGTAGTTCATACACGTGGTTAAAAAACTTTAATACTTCTCTTGATGCTTGTTTAGATGGGGAAAATAAAAGTTAATTGTTTCAAAAATCTCTTATAAAGGGTAAATGAGTAGCTAATTGTATTTTTCACCCAAAACTCCCCAAGGATTCCTAAATTATTTGAAGATTGCAGTTGTGTTCCTATCTACTTTGAAACTTGAAACAGTCCTTATAGATGACAGCGTAAATACCTTGTACTTAACCACATATTCACTTTGCACACACAATGCCTTCTTTGATGCTAGAATTTCTCATTTTCACCTTTGATTTTGAAAATGAAACACTTTTATGTTGTGTGGGGCAAATGTAAAACACAAACAAGTGTAAATATCAGAGAGAATAAAACACTTACAGACTTCTCTTTTGACTTCTCTTCAGAGAAGTCTGAACTACCAATAATAGGCCATCAAAACAGATGAGCTGGTATTAAAGAAGATGTTTTCCCAAAAGGCTGCTATTATTGTGGCTATTTCCATTTGATATACATGTAATATTTGAGGTATATTTTGTGGGAAAAAAACCAGAGAATTTATAGATTTTAATGTGGTTTTCCATTAGACTCTAAGGGGCAACAGGTGAAGACTTGAACTGAGTCTTTCTTTGTTACAATTACTCAGACAGAGTAAAGACCTGTCATTGAAAATATATCTAGTACCTTAATTTTTGACCTTCAATGTTTTTATAAATAAGCCTTTCTATGTTACACTGTATTCTGTAACAAAGCTTTTGGCATAGTAATAATAAAAACTCTATCTGAAAACCAACTGCAATTGAACATCAATTGCTGGTCTTTTCATTGCATAATATCTAAGGTAGCCCCTAATTTATTTATATATTTGAATAATGTAAATTGAGTTTAAATTGTACATTATGTTCTAACATGTATTCAAAGATAGAATGTCCTACTGAGCTATTTTCCAGGCTTTTTCAGGCTTTTATCTCTTTGTAGCTAAGTGAAAATTCTTTTGTATTGTGATGGTGGCAAATAATAAAGAGTGATGTTCAAAGTCTTGTCCATACGAAGATATTCCCTTGTTATTTTCAGTAAATATAATTTCCGTTTGCTAGCCTATTAATTAACTTACAAGTTCTACCAAGGGAAAAATGCTATTTACTCCTCTTGATAGTGAGATAATTACATCCACAATTTTCCAATGAGACCTTGAGAAATTTAGGGTAAAGATGAGTGGCAGCTACAAGGTATGTAAGATAATGTAAAATTTCACATATCATTATCTGATATATTAGCATATATAATTCATTTAATATATCATTAGCTTAATATACTCCACAATTTTCCCTTTTAAAAAGTTGATACATTATTCAAAATGAATTTGCATCTCCTTGTTTCTTCTGTCATACTCACAAACATTTTCCAGGCCAGTACTTTAGAAGTTACATTTAAAACTCTTAGGAGCTGTAACAAGTGAAACCTGAGGTACACAGATCTAGGAGAATAGGAATTTGAACAGTTACAACTGATCTCTTTTCTCCATTCTGTCCATATGAAACACAGAAATAAAGTTATACACATGCAGTCATGACATGATTATAATATGATATCAGATTAAGCCTGGGACAGTTTTGATATGATAAACACTATGTGTCTATAATGACCGATTGCTTTAAAAATTGTAGTGATCTCAGTGGGTTCATTAGCTTCAGATGAAAAAGTCAAACCTCATTTCTTGCCATAATTCAACACTTAGATGCACATAATATGAATTCACAAAAAAAATTAAGTGAACCTTGTTTAAGAGAACACTTAAGACCAAGTAAAAAGGAATTTAAGCACAGGAGACTGCATTCCCTTACCCAGAAGCTGGCATTTCAGACACCCACAAACATGTGGGAGCTTGGTTAGTCTTCTGTGCTAGAATGTGCAGATCCACAGGATGAGTGAGTTTTTCATTTGGTTCATTGGAAAACAAATTTGATTTTTACCTTAGGACCATAATTCCATAAAACTGAACATTACATTTTGTGTTGCTTTTAAGGACAATTTTCTCTTGATGCATTCAAAGCAAATTGCTCTTGCAGTGAACAATGTACTGGGATTCAATGGATGTTTATTCAGTGTTGAGATATTTTTACTTTCAGAAAGGATGAGGTGCTCAGCTCCTTGGAACCTGCAGCACAATTCCCACTTTTTTGGGGGGCACCTCATCCTCTGTGTACTCAGCACCACCACCTGTAATTCTGTGCATAAGTACCTGCCTTTCACAGATGGCAACTGCAGGTTTTGCTTATTCCTAGAGGAAGAGGAACACTTCCATGATATTCTCTGGAACAAGGCAGGAAACACACTCATGACAAAAATATGATGGCTGATAAGTGTTGAATAGTGCCACAGTATAAAGTTCATTGTGCCAGTATATTTTCTCCTTCCAATACTTCATCCCATGTTTTCCCAAGCCATTTCACCACCTTTTTTGAATTCTGACAACCTGCTTCAGTGTGTTCTCAACCCTTCTTACCTTGGTGTCAACTGTAAATTGTAGAAACATTGTCTCTGTTTCCTCACCCTGACTGCTAAGAATTTTCAAATGAAGCAAAGAAGAGTCAGTTGTTAGAGAGATAGGGGAAATATGGAGTGTATTGGTAAGAGACCAGATAAGGCCTCTGCTTCTGGAGGCCTTTTGAGAACAGATTAGAGAAACATCAGTTAAGAATAAACGATATTTCTTTTTAGAATATTCAGGTGGATATCTAGATGCATATTCCAGTAGTCCCTTTCAGCCTTGCCCTCTCTCATTCTCAAACATCCCAAAAAAAAGCTTAAATATACAATTCCAACTCTAGAAGCAAACTTGATGTACCATTGCATAGATGTTTTCAAAATTACTAAAGTGTGAAAAAATGTTAAGATATTTTATGTTCACTTGGAAACAATTACAGATTGAATCCCCAGGAAGGCCTGGCATGGTTTGAAGACCACACATTTCAATGCAAAAAGAAAAATTCTGCAGTGATTTTAAGCCAGTTTATCCTTTTTTTTTTTATCAAACTCCTCTCTTACGGAGAGGAGTTTATCACTCAAAACACTGTAGTTCTTTTAGAAATCTGCTTTATAAATAGATTTCATGTTACTGTTAGGAAATTTCACAAATTTTGTATTGATTGAAGTAGCAGAACATTTATTTAACCCAAATTAAATTTGGTAACTATTTTTAATGCTACAGGACCAAGCAATCTCCTGGCAATCTGTTTGATTAAATACCAAATCTCCATCTATCAAAAATAAGACCATATTTTTTTTTCCTCCACTAATTGGCAATACCATCTGGAAAAAAAATAAACTTGCACATGGTTAGTTAGTTATGAAAAATGACCAAAAGCGACAATAATTGAGCTGTCATCTGGTGTCAGTGTGCAAGGGAATCATTAACAACATATTCACCTTTTCTGTATGCAGCCTAAGAAAGCTTGGGCCAACCTTTCTACATGTTCAAAGACATGCCAGATGCAAAGAAAGCACAGAAAAAGAAAGTGTTTTCATCCCATCTAAAATAGTTGCTGTGTACATAGTCTGACTCAAATATACAAAGAGAAAAAGATTTTATTTTTTTTATGCAATCCTTGCTCCATGCATATCTAAGCTTTCATTACTGAGAATTCCTGCTAAAGCAGGATCTACATCAAAAACACATATGCTGCAAATCAAAGCAGGTCTATCCATTAAAAAACTAATAGGTTTTAGTAGGCTGTCAGACCAAATTCGTTAATCCCAAATTATCACAGACCCTACTCATGCATCTAGTCTGTATTTAGAAAAGTAGTAGTTTATAGGCATGTAAGGGATTCTAACTTCAAGACTACATATAGCAAAGAATTTTGAATGAATCTGAAATTGCATTAAGATCTGTTCATTTAACTGCTTTCATGTAGACATTTTTATTAAGATCAAATTTCTTTAATGTGTTATGTTTCAGACACAAAGTCTCTGGTATTAAATAAACAATCAAATAAGTAAGAATTATCCCTTTTTATTTCAATGGATTGATTTTTCTAAACCTTAGGGTGCATTATTTCTTTCTTTGCTGCAGTTTAAACTCTATCATTTCTGACTGAGTAGATAAAAACACACAGGCATTATCACATTGTTCAAATAAAGGGATAACTTCTGTGGTGTCTGAATGCTCTTAATATAATTTGACTTTCACTACATAAAACCCCATTTCTGCCAAACAGGATTACATTTCTTCTAATGTGCTTTTTGAATAGTAGCACTTCCCTGGTACTACAAAAAATGCATCTCTTAACTTTCAGTGTACAAACGGTATTGGTTTACTTTCAAAATGAGAGGCAGCTTTGCAGATGAATTTAATTTTCAGTGCCTTCCTATTCATTGGGAGTTGAATATATCTGTCTAATAGGCTTTCTAGCTGTCCTGCAGGCATTGCAGTCATTAGTCCCTTATCCCACAAATGCTGGAAAAAACCTTACTAGCTGGCACACCATAACCACTGGAGTGCTATTCCTACATAAAAGGAGATGGAGCAAACAAACAGGTGACTGGAGGGCAAGGAAAATGAATGAGTTGCACTAGGGATTTTCCAGAAAATTGATATTTTTCTTTCCCTCACCCTCCAGCTTCTCCTGCTATTCGGTTGCCATCTTTTTTAATCATGGTGTAATGAATACATCAACAGAACAAGACCAGGAAAAAAAGCCCTCAACCAACTGTATTTGGTACTTAGTTGGAAAGATAGAGCAATTAAAAGTTTTAGAAACACTCTTTATTTATTTATACATACACTCCCAGGCATGTTCAAAGAACAGAACAGAAGACCCAGTTTATTTAACTGACACCTGACACGCATTTGGGAAAATGGTGAAATACAACTCTCAGAGATGTGAACATCTTTATTTTGTTGTGATGTTGCCTCCTCTGCACCCTTCTGATGACTGCTAAAGATATTTTCCATGTCTTTGGCAAGGGTGATTTATCAGACTGGGTTTTTTTGTTTTGTTTTGTT
>VZTI01000341.1:33417-119960 GCA_013397865.1 Struthidea cinerea | reverse complement strand
TTTTTTTTTTTTAGTTTGCAACATTGTTCTGAATCTACTGATCATACTATTTTTGGAAAAAGTGCTAGAACACATCCTGACTCGCTCTTGGAATTAATGCAACACCTCCTACATTTTCTGTACCACAGCAAACACTGAACATATATATCATACAAGAGGAATAAAATTATTTCCTTTTTTTTTAAAGAACAGTTGTACCATCTTGTTTCTATTTCAGATCTCAATTCTTCTGATTTTTACAGTAATTCTATCTTTTTTATCATTGAGGATTTAATCTTTTAGGACATTTAGTTTTCTTAAAAAAATAAGGTATGCCTGATATTGAGGGTTTTATTAAAAGAAAAAAGCATAAATAAGTATTGCAATTACTTTCTAATTAATAAGAACATTTTATTTCTCTCTCCTTAATACATTGACTAAAATGTTACTCTGCACAAGGTGAGAAAAGTTAGATTCCTATTATCCTTATTTCTTAGAAGATATATGGGAGCATTAAACTGTCTTTTAAATTGTCATAATTTTTTACCCCAATGAGTAAGATGTTTTTGTTTAACATATCTTAACATTTAATCTAACTTGTGTTATTATCAGTTATCTTGCAGTCTACAAATGTATAAGCACATTTTATAGTGCAAAATTTTTCTCTTTGAAATTTTTCTCTTTCTCTTTTCTCCAGCTAACCTTTACATCATCCATGACTGCTTCATTAGAAAAAGACCTGTCTTTTGGTACAGTTAGTTCCACCTTAGATCTGCTGAAAATCTTCAAAAGGAGCTTTTTCAGTTCCCATTTGTTGACACTGATCAAAACTCGTCATGGTTTGCATTTATAGATTCCCTGGATAGCATTAAACATACAGAAATAGTGGATGTCCTGCTCCGTCTCTTGGGGAGTTTCGAGTGGGTTTTTTGTTGTTTCTTGTTATGTTTTCTTTTTTTAATTTACATTCCTCTTATTGTTTGTCTTTTCACTTGCATGCATTTAGTCCCCTCAAGAGAAATATATCCTTTACCATTGATATTTGTTTCTCCTGGTAGCCCTTGCCCACTATTAAAGGATTCTCTTGCATCATTCCATGCTTCGATGTTCTTTACATCAACAAAGCTAATTCTGGTACTCCTTTAGACTCCTTTAGCTCTTTCCAAATTGTACCCAATCTCATGGATGTTTTTGTTTATCAAATTAAGCAAATGTGGTTTGTCAAGTCCTGTGTATGAAGAATTTAATTTTCCATCTCTTACTACAATTTATCGTTGAATCTGTATCATTATTTAATCTTTTATGGCATCATGTAAGATTTAATATCACTCACTTTTCCACTTTCTACCTTACTGAATGATTTCAACCCTCACTTCATGTCCACCCGGTAAGATTCAATTTGTCATAGGTTTAAATTAAAGTTTTTAATTTCACTGTGTCCAGCTACAAATTACATGAATATAAAATAATTTTCTGTCTCTAAAGTGTCTTTCTTTTGCTATGACATGTTTATAAAGTATCTTCAGATTGCAATTTGAGCAATCAAGAAAGAAAGAAAGAAAAGAAAGAGAGAGAAAGAAAAGAAAGAGAGAAAGAAAGAAAGAGAGAAAGAAAGAGAGAAAGAAAGCAAGAAAGAAAGAGAAAGAACGAGAGAAAGAAAGAGAGAAAGAAAGAGAAAAGAAAGAGAGAAAGAGAGAGAGAAAGAGAGAAAGAGAGAAAGAAAGAAGGAAAAAGAAAGAAAGAAAGAAAGAAAGAAAGAAAGAACCTCCATTTTGTTCAATGTGTCTTGCAATTTAGGTGGAAAATCCTTACGGTTCTTAATTAATAAAGCTAATTTTGGTAAAATTGTGACATCTTTAACAGAGGAATAAATATTTTAACTGAAAATCCTAAACAGTTCTGTAGTCCGCTTTATCAGGAAGGTTAAAATCCTCATGTTATGTCTACATACATCATCAGTAGAGGATTATTTAGATATTTTGAAAAGATTTTTTTGGAACGGTTTTAAGCTGGCATTTCTTCTATTCATGAAGAAAGTAACAAGATCAATCTAGACATCTCCTGCACATTCGTTATCATACAAAGTGATGCCCACCAGTGGTACTACCTCAGGCAAAGTATAAGACAGTACATGGTTTCCAGTCTCATTAATTCTTGTTTTTATGAAGATATCTATCTGAGCACATTAAAAGCAATTTTTAAGCATATTTGCATTTTTTTAGAAGATCCATATTTTCTGTATAAGTATTTCCCTTTATATTTTCCAGTGGATTTTATCGCTACAATCAAGTGTTTATTCAAGATTAAAACAGTATCTTGGTCCTCCTCATTTTTTTACCCATAAGGAAAGCCCAGTTATGGAGATTGATGGCTGAATGCCTAGGCCTGGTATAATCAAACAGAAGCAAGCACAGGAACATGAATTTTATTGAGATATGAACTCTGAAACTTTATTACCAGCCAGTCATCACCAGTAGTGCTAAAACACAAGTAACTCAAGTAAGACAAGCAGACCTTAAATTTCATTTTGCCATGGTAGGGGATATCAGTATCGCTGCAGTCGAAAGAGAGCATGAATCAACTGCAGCCTCATTGGTCTTTCAGCTTTTCATTCAGACTTACCCTCTTGTTCCATTCTGATTCTTGTTGTACTGCTTCTGTCCAAAGAATAAAGTTAAAATAAATTATTGTATACAAAGTGATACAGCTTTAACATCATACAAGGTAATACACTGACTGCTTTTCAGACTGGAAACTCTTCTTGTTCAGTGACAAAAGAAGATGCTGAGCTGTTCAAAAGTTAATATTGTCTCCTCCTCTTTGTCTCAGCATTGAGAAGGAAGGCCATAGTGGTGAAGGGGATAACCTAATTTCCCAGTACTAACTGCCCTGTGTTAAGAGTGTCACAAAGGAAAGGAGAGAAAAAATTATGTGGTGATATGCCTTGTTTGTCTAGGATCAAGACAATTCTGTATTACATTTACTATTGAAGTAGTCAACTTATGTATGACTTTAGGTGACTTAAATTCAACGGGATATTGGACCAGAACCAACGAACCAAAAAAATTCAGGTGATATTGATCATTGATCACTTTGGCTGGCAATGGTGACTTGAGCGTTGAGAACTCTGTTGTTTGCTTGCTAGGCAGCCACAGAATCCCAGAATTCCTGGCCTTGAACACTTCCAGGGATGGGACACCCACAGCTTCTCTGGGCAACCTGTTCCAGTGCTTTACTACCCTCACAATAAAGAACTTCTTCCTAATATTAAATCTAAACCTACTCTTTTTCAGTTTGAAGCCATTCCCCCTTGTCCTGTCAACCCACGCCTTTGTGAAAAGTCCCTCTCCAGCTCTCTTTTAGTCCCGTTTAGGTGCTGGAAGGCTACTGTAAGGACTTCCTGGAGACTTCTCTTCTCCAGCCTGAACAATCCCAATTCTCTCAGCCTTTCCTCATGGCAGAGCTGCTCCATCCCTCTGATCACCTTGGTGTTCTCCTCTGGCCTGGCTCCAACAGGTCCCTGTCCTTGCTGTGCTGGGACCACAGAGCTGGATGCAGCACTGCAGGTGGGGTCTCAGCAGAGCGGGGCAGAGGGGCAGAATCCCCTCCCTGCCCTGCTGCCCACGGGGCTTTGGGGGCAGCCCAGCACACGGGGACTTTCTGGGCTCCCAGCTCACATTGCCAGGTCATGCTGAACTTCTCATCAATCATTCTATGATTCTCAAATTCCAATAAATGCATTCTTTAGGGGATGTCAGGATAAGTCATTCTGGAAAAAGAATAAAATTTGTCTCTTACCTTTTTACCTTTTCCTCAATAACTTTATTTTTCCAGTTCATTATCAGAGTAGAATGATGCTTCAACTCTAGCACAGAGCCTGCCCTCTGAACAAATAAATATTGACAACAATGAACTCAAGGTAGGTTTCACTAGCTTACATAGAGGGTTATCATCAATGTTTCACCTACAATTTTGCTTAGAACATTATAGTAATTGTTTTTTGGTCAGCTTTTTTTTTCTTTTTCTTTCATTGTTTCTTACAGAAGCTATTCAGATGACAGGTGTCTATACTTGATTAAATTTTTTTATGGAATCACGACTGTTTAAGCTTTAAGGGGTTTTGAGACTTTTAAAGATTTTTTCCTTATCTCCTTTTCATTGATTGTTCTTTCATTTGTTGCTTTGTTCCATCCCTGTGTTTGTGTTTAATGATAAGCAGAAATACAATTCTGCAGACAATTATGGGGTCGAGCCTGCTCTAAGAGCTGATAGGTATTGGAAGTGGAACCAAACATTTGTACAGAGGTATACCATAAATCCATTTTATGAGATAAATATGGCATTAAAAAGGCCTAATATCTCCATGTCTTTAATAAAATATGTTATGGGTCATGAAATCAGTTAAAGTTTAGAGGCATCCACAGGTATTTTATTGAAGTAAGGAAAATTTCTTAATTAGTCCAAAAGTTCTCCCATTTAGCCACACAAAATGAGTGACTTATCCAAAATAAAAGCACTATTAGAAGAAAATTTTATTTTACTTTCTACTTATCTGTTTTTGGTAAAAGCTATATATATATACGTATATATATGTGTGTGAGTGTGAATATGCATATGCATAACAAATTATAAACGCTGTAGGAAAACTGTGATTTAGCTGAGATGTGACTAAACTTCTTTCATACTTTAGTAATGGTATAAGCACTTTCTAAAATCAGATACATAATTTGGACCCTTGATTACATTTTGTTAGTAAGTTGATTTCATTAGAATTTAAAGTAAAAGAAAAATAAAGAAAAAAGTTTGTCCATATAAACAGCATCACTGATAGCTACACAAGTATTATAGCAACAAAAATGATTCTTGCATAACCACACGGCTCAATGAGCTGGGCTTTAAGAGCCTCAGTTACAATAAATTGTCATGACTGATTGTTTCATCTCTGCTATTTTTTGTGCTAAATGAAAACACATCATCAAATATTGTAAGAAATGATAAAATTTTGAGAGTCAGCACAACAGTTATATATGCAACGGTAGTAAAATAATGAGTATATACTTACACAGATGGGTTAAAAAATGTCACCAAGAACAGATTTAAGAGTATGATATCCTTGAAATCGCTGAATAGAGGGGTTTGGGAGGAAAGGGATCTTAAAGATCATCTCATTTCAACCCCTCTGCCACGGGCAGGGACATATTGCACTAGTCCCAGGTTGCTTAGAGCCCCATCCAACCTGGCCTTGGACACTTCTATTGATACGGCAGTCACAGCTTCTCTGGGCAACCTGTGCCAGGGCCTTATCACCCTCACAGTAAATAATTTCTTTTCAAAATCTAACTTAAACCTACTCTCTGTCAATCAGGAAAAACACTTCAAAAATACAGGAACTGCTAGTTGGAGCTATCGCAAAGTTCTGCAAAAGCCTTATCATGTGGTTGTATTACACAGGTTTGTATCCTTAGCACATTTCAGAAGATTTTTAAGATACAGATTTCTACTTCTGGTTCTGGCCACATCACCCCTCTCAATATAAGCAAATAAAAGCAATGAGCCTTAATACAGAAGGAGCTTCAATAGGCTGGATGGTCTGCAATCCAGGAACAACTATTTCTCTTCAATGGCTGAACTAGGATAAGATGTGGAGAGGCAGAGCATTAAAGTTAAGGAGATAATCAACAAATTAATGAAAACAGCTCAGATTTTCTTTGAACTTCACTCAGAGGAGAGAACTGAATTCTGATTTTATATTCTTTTTGACTGCTGCAGCTGCTGAGCCTCATACATGGAGGTGGGCCTGTCCGAATCCAGGTCCTCATGGACATGCCCTTCAGAAGCCAGGAGCTTACACACTGTAGGAAACTTGGATGGCAACTAACTGATTTAAGGTCACTGCAGGAGGACAGTTAAGCTTAGATACTGAGGTTCTAAATATAATACTCTTGTGTTTAAATTGGGAATTTGATCCAAGTACCACCCGCAATAAATGTTGAATTGTCAGACAGAAAAAAAGGCCCAATGCAGAGAATTTAAAATTGTTTCCTTAATGACTGATTAAAACAAATTTTTAATTACTGATGCAGCTTTTACATAGGAAAAAAAAAAAACAAACCCACAACAAATAATTAAACCAACACTTGGGAAAACATCTTTCCTCTTCGTTTTGAGGACTCAACTTCTGTTCAATACCTTCCCTTTTTTCTTTCTGGACTCATATTCTTTTGTTTGTGCCAAGGGTTACACAGAGTTTCTCCCAATCCTTTTGGTTAGTCTTCTGCTGGTGCATGAGGCTGAGGTTAGAATGTGGTTGTATACACTGGTTTGCATCCTTAGCATACTTCAGAAGTAGACTTTTAAAATGTAGGTTTCTTCTTCTGTCCCTGATCATGACCAAGTTTTATTTCTGGGACTCCCTGTTTCGTGCTTTTTCCTTCACTGTTTTTATTCTCACTGCACCAACACGAGGTCCTCCACAGAGCATGGCCCCTCAAAAGTAACCCTGCAACAGTGTGGGCTCCTCTATGGCTCTCTCTTTAGGGGCATCCCCTCCCTGGTATGGAGCTTGTGCTGCACAGTAAATTGGACTAGCCTAATTTTATAGAAATTTCTTTATATAAGGTATCATCATTATTACCGAACTTAGAAGATTGCCTGTAATTTCAATTTACAGATTTAATTAGTTGTAGTTTTAAACCAGTTTCTTGTGCAAACTTTTAGGCTTGGCTCTGAAACAGATGTGGAAGGCTTTCTGTATGCTCTGCAGGGTACACTGAAACTTTATTTTCCAGTAAGTGTGCCTCCTGATAAATTTTTTTGAAAGACAATTAGTGTAGAGACAGCAAAGCCTATCTTACATGAACGGACTGAAAGAGCTTGGCTTGTTTAGCCTAGCAAAACATAAGATAAGAGGGTAGATGATTGTTCTCTGTAAGTACCTCTGGGAACAAACACAAGGGAGAGGGAAGAGCTATTAAATCTAAAAGACAGTATCAGTGCTAGAACAAAAGTATGTAATTTGGTCTGAAAATTGCACTGTAAATTAGAAAATTA
Source organism: Struthidea cinerea (assembly GCA_013397865.1). Taxonomy (NCBI): domain Eukaryota; kingdom Metazoa; phylum Chordata; class Aves; order Passeriformes; family Corcoracidae; genus Struthidea; species Struthidea cinerea. Next base: position 112,931 of record VZTI01000341.1, on the reverse strand, counting down.
TTTCTAACCATGAGAAAATGAAGTTGTGAAGTAGCACCTAAAAGCAAGACTAAAAATCCCTGTAGACATGGACTAGCTCTAATGAAGGGAAATATGAGTATATGAACAAGATTAGGTCATGAGTAACCTGCAATAGCAGATAATTTAACTTGGCAGTCAAGGAAAATCTTTCCTGGTCCTTTTTTTTTTCTTTTTTTTTTTTTTTCCCCTATTGTTTGGGGTTTTTTGTTAGTTGGTTAGTCAGTTTGTGAAGAGTTCTGGTTTGTTTTTAAGGAATTTCTTTTTGATTGGTTGGGGTTTATTGGTTTGTTTGTTTGTGGGATTTTTCTATTTATCTTAAGGCTGGGTAAGCTTATTGGAAGCAAATTTACCAGTCATAATCAGATCTCTTTGGGACTTGTTTCAATGAAAATGCACTTCTCCTTCAGTTCACTGTATAAAGAAGGACCTCTCCAAAGTGGAGCATTTGCAACAAAAGAGAATGAATCTTCGCCTCACCTGGTGACAGTAGAGCTCATCGAGGACACAGAAGATAATCAGCCACTATCACACAGCACCCACTCTTAAATTTCACATCTCACTCTAAATAAGAAGAGGTAGAAATTTATTCCAGAGTTGTTCTTGATCTCACTGTACATCCTCGCTCTTGAACTAATCTTTTTGATGCTGAAAAGTGTTCTCATCTCCTGTAAGCACACAAATCTAATTACTTGTGCCATTGTAAGGTACATTATTCATTCTTTGGCACTTTTTTTTTGTCTGTGATAAACGCACAAACATGACAGACACTGGCAGATCTGACAATACAATGTGATGTGCAATTAGTCTTAAAACTGAGCCAGTTATGTACCTTTCTTGTATTAGATTACATCATAAGTATTAATTCAGTTTCAGAGATCTTCTGTAAGAGAATAATGTTCTGGTTTGTGAGCATCTTAAAGTTGTATTTTATACACTGACATTCTACTAAGGACGTGTATCTCATCTGTTTAAGATTACAATTTTCAGAAACTGTTGGGGGAAAAAATGAGGTTATAGGCTAAATTGTCAACAAACTTCCAGTCTTCAACACAACAAAAGAATTTTAACAGTAAATCTATCAATAAATCAAATACATACACTGTTTCACATGACCCCTACCTCTCTTCTTACCTTACACCCTGTACTGAAAACTCCACATTTGATGGGATTTGCTTTCTGACCACAGCTCCTGTTACAGAATTCCAGAATCTCACAATGGGTTGGGTGGGAAGGGACCACAGTGGGTCATCTGGTCCCACCTCCCTGCTCAAGCAGGGTCATCCCAGAGCACATGGCACAGGATTATGTCCAGATGTTCTGGAATATCTCCAGTGAGGGAGACTCCACACCCTCTCTGGGTGATCTGTTCCAGTGCTTGGTCACTGCACAGGAAAGAAGCTCTTCCTCATGTTGAGGTAGAACTTCGTGTGCATCAGTTTCTTCACGTTGCCTCTTGTCTTACTGCTGGGGAACCATGGAAAAGAGCCTGGTCCATTCTCTTCACGCTCACCCTTCAGATATATGTAGACATTGATGAGGTCCTGTTGTATGACAATTTCTCTGAAAGCTGTATCCCAGCTGCATATGAGGTCTACATTCAAAGATTCCAAAGCCTACACAAACAAGATCTAGATAATGAGAAGAGTAGAAGAAAAGATGGTACCAAGTCAGAATAGATACATGTCCTTTCTGTACTACTAATGGCAATCTGTCAAGCTGCAGTTTGCATCATCTGTTCAATTGTATTTTTATCTCCTTTCCAGAAAGATGTGGGTTTGTCACAGGCAAGAGGTCACTACACCATTAGAATTTTCACTGTGAAAAAGAATTATTAAAATCTGCCTCAGCTATAGAAAAGGACTAAATTCTGATATAAGAAAGCTTGTAAATGTAGGAAAACCATAAAGCTGTTAGAAAGGAAGAACAGTTTTTTGCAACTCCTGCAAGTTACTTTATTTTGATAAACAGGGCTCTTTCTGTCCGCAGGATTTTCTTCTGCATGTCTGCTAGAAGTTATGCATTCATATTGTTAATTAATGCCGATGTAAAACAAAGCCCAGTGCATTTTAGGGCCATCACATCATACCTAGTGAGATTTACTGCTGGGACCTGGAAGTGTTTTATTCCAGCTTGCAAAACTCTCCTCTCCTTTGTGGGCCTGCACATGACTCAGATAAAGTACTGACATGAGCACTTGCTTATCCTGATTTAAAGTTCACGTAATTCTGTGGAGATTAGTCTGCTGACATTAATGGGCTTTGGATTGGGTCCTTTTAGCACAGTGTCAGGTTCGTAAGTCTCCAGGAAACACTCCAAGATCCCTAAACAGGCACGGCAAGCAGTCTCACTAAGTGAATGGTGCTTCCACTATTCCCCTCTGATGTACCTTTTTTAAAATATGTTTGCACGAAAGGCTGTTCTATCTGTTTATGACTGAGACAGGAACTACCAAGATATATGATCAGCCACACCTACACAGCTTCTCCCTTTTCACAAAACAATAAAGAGACATTAAATCTCAGTAGTTATACAGTAACTGAGGCTCACATTATTTCTTCAAAATTCAAACACTTTGGGAAAAAAAATTAAAATAAAATTTTAAAAAATTAAATTACATTACATTTTAAAAAACAATTGAACAAACAAAACAAGCAAACAAAGGGGCTCTAGTGATAGGACAAAGGGTAAGGGTTTTAAAGTAGAAGAGGTTAGATTGAAACTAGATATAAGAAGAAATTTTTTTATAATGAGGTTAGTAAAATATTAGAATGGGTTTCACGAAGAGTTGATAGATGCCCAGTCCTTGGAAACCTTCATGGTCATGTTGGATGGGACTTTGAGCAACCTGATCTAGTTGTCCCTGCTCAGTACAGGGGTAGTTGGACTGGATTACCTTGAAAGCTCCCTTCCAATGCAAACTATTCCATGATTCTAGTAAAACTTACAGATTCAGCAGTCAAGTGAAGCCAAAATATAAGAATAACTGCATTTTATGAGTATAAGTAACACAGTAAAACTGACCTTTTAGAGATTCATGTAATCACTGAAAAATCTTGGTTAGTCATTGTGTCTGAGAGACACAAAACAGAGGCAGAAGGTTCACTGCTGCCTGTGATTTATACTGTCCAACTGCACTGTGGCACATGGTGAGAGATGATAAAAAATTAGTAATGTTTGACTGCAAGTCAAAAAAAGAAAAACTGCAATTCCACAGATCACAGGCAAGGTACATAAAGCCATATTCTGTTAGCAAGAGAAATGTTTCATTTATGTCATGACTAACAGTGAAACACAATTCCTAGAGATGGAAAGTATTAACTATTTCACGAATAAAATTGTAATAAAAACACTTATGTGAGCCCACAAAGACCTTTAACCACCTGCTGTTATTGATAACAGTTTTTGGTATTTACCAGACCAGACAGAAATGCTACAGTGAAGACCAAAAGAAAGATAAAGAAAAAATCCAGTAAAGAAAAATACTACTTGGAAAAGAAGTAAAAGAATTAGGGGGAAAAGAAAGGCCACATAAATAAAGGCTTGCTTTCAACCTGGTCTCCCTACCTAATTGCAAAACAAATCAATAAACTGAGAACTTCCCACAACTTTCTGCAATGCAATAAAACCTGGTAAAGGCAGCAGGTTGCACAGCTGCCATTATGCACCTGTAATGATAAATTCTAATGGCAAATAATAAAGTCTAATGATAAATTCTCTGGACTTCACAGCCTTCCACACCAAGTTCTTTCAGAATTATTAAACTCTTCACTCACTTATGGTGACACCTGGGGAGTGTGTCTCCTGGAATATGGAAAAGGAAGAATATCTACCAAGGTTCCTATTAAAACAGTAAGACAGTGAATATTAAAACATGGCATTTCAGACCAAGGTCGTTAAATTCAGCTATAACCTCTGACTCAAAACTCAACTAAATCACAAAGACCATTGGTCAAATGATAACTATTAAAAAGAAAGAGGTGACAGTGCCTGAAAAAACCCTGGACATTTAAAGCAAGCATCCTTTTAAGAGTAAAGTATAGTGTATGAAAGAAACAGTGGATATTTTAATGAGAGAATTCTTAACCTACTTAATAGTTATATTTTAGGAAATGCTGAATGTCTCTGAATTAGCTAAAGAAATCAATGATTAGATTTTTTTCCCTAGTGCAAAGAACTACAAAATGGTTGCTCTGGGCAGTGAATGTGATTGCATATTAGCAAAATTCCAAGTATTGCCTTGCTCTAATTTTTTTTATTAGAATCACCAAATAAATTGTGTGAAACTCTTCAGAGAGAATTTGTAAGAAGTTTAAATGACTATAGCTATTGTTTGAAAGACAGAAAATTCAGAAGAGAAGAACAGAAGTAGTTATTTTGATAGAGTTTTGTAAAATATTGCAAAAGCACAATTTAAAATCCTATTAATTTAATGTTCAGTAAGATTTCTTTTTTGGAAATCCAGGAATATATGTATTATTGACCAGAAAGTACAGCTGCTGAGTATTAAATAAATATATGATAATAAAGCTAAAGTCAATTTCACAGGTAAGGGATTCCCTCTTTTTACAGAACAAAGAAACATACTACACAGTAAATTAGAGAAGACATGTGTTAAAATTATGCCAACTTACTGCTGAAGAAGTTGGAACAGTAGAAGAGGGGTAAGTCATGTCTTCTCCCACAAAAATTTCTAAGGGAAGTGAGAGGACTATACCCAGCATACCTTTTGTCACATGAAAAAGTGCAATATTTTCCCCTTTTCCTCTATAACTTCAGAATTAGTCCACTTAAAACCTGATGTTAAGAGAGGCTTGAAAGGTATCTGATGGACATGATCTGTCATTTCTTCTTGCCTCTGTCTTTGAAACCAAACGTCTGTATCAGCAATTCCATGTCCGAGCAAAACTATGGATAAGCTCCTATAGGAAAACAAGTACAGCATCAATAGTCACTGAAACATACAGAAAGTTATTTTCTCAGGCTTAAAAGAAATCTGTCTTTCCCATAGAAGTAATCATCAATGATAAGAGACCCGGCCTTTGCAGAGGACAGAGCAATCAAGGGGTTAATGTCACCTTGAAAAAGGAGAAGATTATGATGACTGATCTTTATTCTTGGAAAATTTATCAGTCAGTTCCTTAGTCCATGTAAATAGTTTCAATTTACAAAAAACATTAAATTTATACATGTTTCAATTTGTTGTTTCCATTGAAAAGAAACATACTACAGGCAATTCACCTCCTGTGGAAAATTCTCTTCATTTTTTTGCATCTGGAAAGAAAGGAAACAAAACTGTTTGGAACATACCATGCAAAGAACTGCTTGAGACCTTGTGTCTACCCTGTGCCTGACCTTCACTCTGTCTTGGAAGTCTAACGCTGTTAAGAACATCCACCAGGTTTGGCATCTTTTACGGAAGAAGATATTTGAACTTCAGCTTAATGGTTTCAATCAGCAAAATACAGACTTTTAGGAATCAGGGTTTGGGAAGCTTGTCTTGTTTCTAGTTCAATAAGCCACATACACTGAGAAAGCCTTATTTTAGGCTTTAGAAAGTCCTTGGTAATTGATACTTGATATTAATTACTCTTTTATATCCAGTCATATTTTAACTTATGTCTTTTCTAGATTGCTATTAAAAGCTCTATGTACCTGCGATTATTGTGAAATACTCCAGGAACAAAAATGTTGCTTTTCAACACATGTAAATATCTATGTCCTTATTTATTTCAGGCGTAGAAAACTGTACTTCAAACAATAAAGTCAAATTCACAGCTTTCAGCAAAAGAATAATTCTGAATAGATTTCCAAAATTTGGCATCATGCTTCAGCTATAAAACTCATTTAAAAAAGGCAACATCATAATTTAGAGTTTTGTCTTTTGTCTAAAAATGTGATTTATAATTGTCACTGCATTTGCTATGGAAATGAAGCGGCAGTTCTTCATTTATTCATTTTTAGGCTGTTTTATACCTTAAACTCTTACAGTATTTTAGACTCAAAAATATTACCAGTAAATGTAACAGTCAATATCAAAACTTCTAATTTACAGTGTTAGAATTAATTCTAAGTAAAAAAAAAATAGAAAAAAATGCTTACTCAATAATGCTTTACAGCCATTTCTACAGTGATGTGATTTAAAAGATATGCTTTTATTGACAAAGGTGCACTTTCAGCTAACAAAAATTAATGTAGATGGATCTTTCTACAGGAAGGAGATAAGAAAAGAGGGAAGACTGTTAGAACAACAAGTTTATTACAATATTATACCTCCTTCCTCCAAAAGCGCAATAAACCTTCCACACTTATAGACTTAAAGTGTGTTTTCTTGTACACAAGCAATCTGCAACACTAATTCAATTGAGAAATGGTTATTTTGGGCTGTTTAATAGCATTCAACCATAATTTCATGGTGTACCATGAGACCGAAGTGTAGAACGTCTTTGCAACTGAAAAGGAAGAAAAAGAAAGGGAGTGAGCATGGGGATGGACAAATATAAGAATCACAGAATCATATTCTGGGTTGGAAGGGACCCACAAGGATCGTCAAGTCCAACTCTTAAGTGAATGGTCCATACAGGGATCAAACCCACAATCTTGGCATTGTTAGCAGCATTCTAAGAACAAAGGGATGCTTGAATAGAGCTTTCTACTACAGCTGCATTCTTCCATCTGTGATAAAAATATGTAAAAGGTGGGCAATGCTAACAAAAACCGATACTTAGGGGTCAGATCATCTATTATTTGTCCCATTTAAGTAAAAACCATTATACGGCATGATTGCACAGAAGAGTGCTAAGCTTGTACTCTGTAAAATGTGAGTAAAAATTCACTCAAAAGAGAAGTGAAATCTTTTCTAAAGGGAAACTTGGTACCTTCCAGCTGTCATCAAATGCTGTTTTGTCCAGGCAAAAAAGGAATACTCATTGCACGTTCTTTTTGGTAAGCTGCTAGACCTATCATCACTTTTATCCTAAGTGACTAAATCTGTGTTTACTGCAATGCTGGGTTCATTTTGTATTTGTCTGTTCAGAAGGATGCCTCAGACAGGTACTACAGTAGCAGCTCTGAACATTCATGTCATGGTCTGTGATGCATGATGACCATGATTTTAAACTTGTTTCAATATTTATGGACTCATTTGAGATTTTTTGCCATAAATACAAAGGCTGAGCTTGGAGGAGGAGGATCTGAATTGTTTGTATTACTTCAGTAATCTGGGGTGAACTCCCATGTCTGTGTTGCAAAGGAAACTCTCTTTCCCAAGGGGAAACATTTCAAGGTAGACCGTCTAATGAGAAGTTTCAGAACATGTTTGGGATTTTTTCTGTAGTTATTCATTACAGTTATATCAATTAGGTAAAAGAATTTTCAAGTTCTTACACTTAAGGAAAACAAAGCATCCAAATAAAGCATGCTTTACCAGTCTGATGATTTTCTAGGAGATGAATTTTTTAGTATGGGAAGATGGAGAACAGTGAAACATTTTAATCCAAGTGGACTGATATGAACAAGGTGGGTGGACAGTATATGAATTCACCTGGCCTGCCATCCTCACAGACTTGAATCAGCAGGAAAAAAACCCGACTGGCAGCCAGTTGCTAGAAATGCCCAGAGCACCTTCTGCAGGTGAGACTAGAAAATCAGGGTGTAGAAGGGCAGGGTTGTTATACCTGGGGACCTTGGCAGACTGAAGCAAGGGTTTGCTAGGAATCCCAGGAAGTTCAGTGAAGTAAGGCAATGGTAAATCCTGCATGTGTAATGGAATAACAGGCTGGCCATCAGCTGGTTAGAAGGAAACTTTGCAGAGACAAGGCAAGGACATATCCAAGAAGAAATGCAGAGCTCCCATGGACTAGCAACAATTAGAGCAATTGCATATTTTATTGACTAACACTCCACATAATTAACTTTCAGTTTGTTAGGAAACAAAATGTAAATTTGCTGTTAAGAAGTAGAAAAATGCACAGGTTTATTGGGATAGCACCAAGAGGGTCATTACTCATTAATGACAGCTCCAGAAAAATAAACATTTAGGGATATTTATGGTAGAATATGCAAAGCAAAAGTGAGGAAAATGTAAGATGATAAAAAGATAAAAGGAGAAGGAAAAAAACTTCAAGAAACTTAAAGTATTTTTAGTAATTATCACAAGTTACCTTGGGGAAACAATTTTATTCATAAAATTTTATTCAAAATTTTATTCTTAATTTTATTCACAAAACCCCCCATAATTTTATTCATAGATTAACTTGTTTCTAATTATTCTAAGAAGCAATATGCAATTAACCATAAGCATAATGTTTGTTTTCTTGTTTTTCTACGTGGTAGTCAGGAGAAACATATACAGGTGCAGGCATTTAAATTTGCCAATAAAATGGTTATCTCTACTGAGACAGATTCATAACATGAGCCAATCTGCTAGTACTTTAGGAGCATCTTTTGGGCTGCACAGGTTTACTGGAAAATTCTACATAGGTCCAGTTGTCACAAGACATGTGGTTTTAAAACAGAATATTGCTTATTTTTGTCCAGCGTCACAGTAAAATTACCTCCTTTCTGCAATGAGAAGTATCCTCTTTGTTCTGCATTATTTTGATTTTAATTTCAGCATAGCATTCACAATTCTCCAAGAAGAGCCTTCTAGCTAAAGAGCTTGGAGCTTAGTGTCAGTGCTCCAATTCCCACCAAAAAAAAAAGTTGGAATATTCTAATATTCATATTTGTCACCTGACATCTTCCCTTCCAGACAGGATGTTCAGCTGTCATACAGGTTTTGAAGAATCATGCACTTGGAAATGTTTTTCAATAAAGTCCGATGAAATGAACAGGTCAGAAGCTGGATAATGTCCAAAAAACATCTTTTGGGTAAGTACTCTTCATCCATACATAGAACTTTGGTATTTTCCTACCTTTTAAAAGATGGCTTTGTGGTTGGAGTTTTTTGGGGTTTTTTGGGGGGCTTTTTTTGAGGGGGGTATGGTTTTTTGGTGGGGGGAGGGTTGCAGTTATTGTTTTGTTTGTTTGTTGTCATTGATGCTTTGTTTGGGGCTGTTTTGGGGATTTTTTTGAGAAAGAACAATGACAGCATTATTTCTCCTTGCCAAAACAAGATACAACTCAACAGACAATACGAAGGTATGAACTAAAGTGAGCCCAGAAAAAAGTGTGATATTCAGGATAATTTGGACTTTTAAATAATTCCCTGCTGAGGAAATCAATCAAGAAAAACATTTTGGGCAGAGAATAAACACTTTCGGCTCCCACTTCCTTATTATTTTTGGCAGGTTAAATATTAAAAAGGAGTTGCTAAAAGTAGAAATTAGTAGAAATTTTTAATTTGGAAAACTAACATGCATTTTTTGTCTAGTGCCCTCATAAGAATTTATCTTTATAAACTTGCTTTAAAATATTAGACATAAGCTGAGCAATAAATGAATAAAATAAACTCAATAATATATTTTTTCGATATAGCAAAACTTAACCAAAGTAATTTTTAGGGCAATAAGATGCCACATCTCACTTGGAAAAAAGCTATCTTGAATCAGAAAGGTGGTGATGAAACATCAGGAAGAGTTGGCTGTGCTTTCTTCCTCAGTTTATGTCCCTTCATACCTTACTATAATGTAACTGATATTTTAACTGGATTAATGTTGCTTTAAAAAAAAAAAATAGCAGAAATCAATTTAAACCGTCTCTTCACCCCCAATCCTGACTGCCCACTTGCTTTTATTACAGCACCATGACATTTTCCCCTGATTTTTGAAGGGGCCATTTGTCCACTCTTCCCTAAAAGGAACAAATGCTTCTCTGTGTGATGACACTAATTAAACTGAAACTGAGATGTGAAAAATCACTGAGACCTCATTTTCCTTAAAGCCCAAATATATCAGCTCTCATAAAACAGGTTTCTCAACCTACAGAGCAAAGATCTGTAACCTTGATCTCCCACATTGTCACTGAAATGGCTAATAGCTACTTTTTAATGCAAATTCATTTTCTTACAAACCCAATCTAAGTGTCATTCAATTTTCTTATCTGCGGCCATATGCTTAAAAAGTAATTACTCTGCTAGCATTTTTAATTAAAATGATGTTATCTATGGTTCTAGATGCATTAAATACACCATTGATCTCAGATATCAAATGAAATTTCCACAGATGAGTCATGTCATGCACTTTGTGGTTTTAGGAGCTGCATTGTAACTGGTGCTAACTGTGAAACACAGAGTTATTTGGTGGGAATAGGCACCCACCAAATTTTCTCAGATATAAGTCCCAGTCACAGAAAAATATGTTTGCTTCTTGCATTTTTTGTAACAAATAACAGCTGTATTACTCTTAACAAGATCAGTAGACTGTAAGCTGATGCCTGAGGCTAAACTCTTCTTTGGGCTTTTTATAAATTTCAAGCTTCTTGTCGGCTGTATGTCCCCGCAGGCCACGTGTGTCCAGTATAGAAAGTCTGTGAAAACAAGTCAAGAGTCTGGGACAACCTAAATTTGTTACATTGCTCAATTAACTTTTAATGAGCACTTCAGCCCAAGTTCATCGAGTCTGTCCCTTAATTACATCAAATGTTAAGCTCTGTTGGTTGCATGATTAATAATTAATCAATGCATTATTTGCAAACAGCAATAATAGAATTTCTACTGCAAGGTATTGATCACTATCACTCTCTTAGCCAAAATATGTCTATTAAAATTAATTTTTAAACATTTTATATTAACTTGACATTCTTAATTCCTTATTTTTCATCGGCTTTTCATATCCAGTGCTATAAGGAGATCAATTCCTAGTATTACATTTTTCAAGAAACGGGTGTATAATTAGGATCAGGGACAGGTAGCATCACTTTGCAACTGGTAAAAAATCACCTGCAAAGAGATAGAGATTCATCCACACAGTGCATTCAGTGTCACAGGAACTAGAAAATAATATCATAGCATGAATTTATGGAATTTTTCCTAAAAAAAATGAAAACAAGCAGTGATTACACACTGATTGCATGTGTTGGTGATTTAAATCAGTTTCCAGCTCAACACACCATCAAACATCATCCTCAAAATATTAAAATTATTTTCCTATGACTAGGAGAAAATAAAGGAAAATCAATATAATTTCATTAATTTAAGTATTAGTGATGGCATCTTGTCTAAAAGCTGACCTAGATGTAGGCCTGACATTCTGTTTTTCTGTATTCATTAATAATAATAATAATGACAACAGTAATAATAATGATAATACTGTTGCTTATTGCTGTTGTTTTCAATGATGCCTTTAGCTGTCTTCAAACAGGTACTGCAGTTAAACTTGAAGCTTATGTCACTTAGAACAGCTGCCAGCACATATCACACACAGAGGCAGCACGCTCGTGTTCTGATCTTCCTCCTCTCACACAATTATTTGTCTTTATTACTAATAATGTGCTATCAAACTTTATGTTCAATGACACTTTAAACAAATACTCTTTGGCAATGTCTTAATTAGAATCTCCAGAGAATAAAGTAGATTAATATTAGGTCTATGACCGTAGATTGCAGCAGTCTGCTATGACAACCTCTTTCCGTCCTTCAAATGATCCAAGATAACATCCTCACAGTAGAAATCCACACCCAAATATTCTCATTCCAAAGTTGTTTTGGAATTTTCTATTTTGTCATGGTTTCAGTTTATTTCCCCCATCTAAGGAGAGAATGAGTTCCTAAAAAAAGGTGTCACCTGTGATTCTGTGCATAAGCATCATACCTGGTTTGTGTGGAGCCCCAGCACCACATTTCCCAGTGGAGAGTAAACACAAACTAAAACAATTAAAACAAACAAATGGACTGACATTCATGAGTACAGGTTGAAGTTTGGGTTGCTTGATTGGCTGGTTTTGGTTCGTTTTTTTTTCTTAAACATGACTATATGCAAAACATATTTCTACAATGTCACACAAAGTCAAAAGAGAAAATTTACTGTAATATTTATGTTAATGTTTGAAGCAGCAAAATGTCTTTAAAAAAATACTCTTAAATGACGACAAGCTTTGTATGACCTTCCAGAATTTTTCCATCTATTTACAATGCTTAAGGTACATTAATTTAGTTTCCAAATTCCAATAGCTGCATTTAAGAATTATCTTTATTAAAGGTATCTTCAATTATATAGATTCCTATATTTAGCCAGTGGCTTCACTCAGCTGCATTTTATTAATTTGGAGTAATGCCATATGTGGAATTGGAATTCTGTATCTTAATACAACATCTCATAAGTGGAATTCTTGAGACACACCAAGCAAAAAAAAACTGTCTCAGAATGAACATTTTTATAAGAACAGCACAGGTATGTAGAAAGACAAGATGCTCCACAAAAGAACTTTTAAACTAACAATAAAAGGAAGTTTTCAGCACAATTAAGAAGTAGCATGTAGTTAATTGCAATAATATATATATGTTATCAGAAGAATAGCTTCTATACATTATTTTGATTTTAAGTCACATTTAAACAAAAATATGAAAGGAAAACTTGAAAAATTAATGATTAGAGATTTATTAAAAATAATACACATAATCTGGCATGTGTTCTCTCTCCTAAAAGGGATGAAGTCTTTTTCTTGAGATAATATAAAATGCCATGTTATATTCTGTGACATAAAAGCATTGTTTCCTCTGCTTATAATTTAAGAAAGATCCTATATAAAGCTGTGTGAAGGACAAATGGACACTGTTCCCTAATTCAATAAATTTAATGTTTCTTTGTTAGAGGATAAGTACGTGCTTTGCTAAGTTTTTAGAGCACAACTTTAACGTGTTGGGAGAAGAGGGAACAACAAAAACAGGATAGCCATTTAGTACAGAGGTTATATGTCCCTTAAAATATCCCTGTAAGGTTTTTTTATTTCCTATTCTCAAGTGAGCAGCTTCAAAGAAGTCAAAGTGATTAACATAGCTCTCATCAACTATCCAGTTTTAAAGTAGCTGCAGAGAATGTAAATAATAGCAAAAGAAAGCAGCCATATCTGAAACGGGAGCATGGGTGTTACTGCTGAACTGTTAATTTAGATTTACTTAGACTATAACACTTTCTGATTCCTAAACCTGAAATGGCCATGAGAATTCATTTATTTGTTTCAAAGATGTGCTTTAAAAACAAAGACAGATGTTCCTCTTTTTTGTTCTGTCTGTTCCTCAGGGGACTGGATCAGAACTACATCTGCATAATGGAGTTTTGAGGTACCAAATTTGTTTTAATCCCACATTGGAATACCAGCACTTTTTTTCCCATAGCTACATGAGACTAGAATACTGTCAAAACTGGCTTAAAACTTTTCTTCCTCCATCTCTTTTTTCCAGGATTAGAAAGATCTGAAACCTAAGAAATCCCTGAGAAGTAGTTTCTTTGAAAGACTTCTGCCCACTGATTGCCCTGATTAATCTTTTAGTATCTAGTTCCACAGACTACTTGGAAAGTAAAAGATTGTAGGACACCTGGTGAATACTTCAGTTATGTGAATAGGTATTATTAGAGCTGTAGGATTGTACATGGGGATGTGTCTCATGTTGTGATGGTGCAGGTATGAGGAACATACCAGGAAGAACAACATTCACTTTAAAAACTTTCAAAGCACCACATTTTTCGTATGGCACTGCAAGAAAACCACGTGTGTGTGCCATTAAAGGAGAAAGCAAGAGTATCCACAAGAGGAATAATTGCGGCCTCAGCTTCCTTGTTTCAAGATAGACAGGAAATTAACTAAATCAGGGTGTTTGGCATAAATAGAAAAAAAAAGACTGAGCTACATGGCAGGGTAAAACTTTGCACTTCATTTACTTTTGAGAAAGTGAGAGGTGGGACATTCCTCCTGGAAAATAAAGTAAGTGTAATGTCCCTCTTCTCTCCCAGATGAAAAGATGAAGGTGAAACATTCAATCCCCCCAAAGGGCAGAGCGGCTAGGAGTGAAACAGATTTCCCTTTAAAATTAAAGAATCATAAAATAGTTTAGGTTGTAAAAGATCTTTAAGATCATTAAGTCCAACTGTTGACCCAGCACTGCCAAGCCCACCACTAAACCATGACCCTCAGTGCCACATCTACATGTCTTTAAAATACCTCCAGGAGCATTGACTCAAACTCTTCCCTGGGCAGCTTGTTCCAATACTTGAAAATCATTTGATTGAATAAATTATTCCTAATGTCCAATCTAAACTTCCCCTGGTGCATCTTAAGGCCATTTCCTCTTCTCCTATCTTGTCCTACCTAGTTGTTCCTTGGGAGAAGAAACTGATCCCCACCTGGCTCCAGCCTCCTTTCAGGGAGATGTAGAGAGTGATAAGGTTCCCCCTGAGCCTCCTTTTCTCCAGGCTGAGTCCCCCCAGCTCCCTCAGCTGCTCCTCACCGGAGCTCCAGATCCTTCCCCAGCTCTGTTCCCTTCTCTGCACATGCCCCAGCACCCCAATGTCCTTCCTGTAATGGGGGACCCAAAACTGGACACAGGATTTGAGGTGTGGCCTGATCAGTGCCCAGCACAGGGGGACAATCACTGCCCTGGTACTGCTGCCACACCATTGCTGATACAAAAGGGGGAAATGAAACAAGAAATTTCTCCTTTGTACACCAAGATGAAAGAGGAGTGTTTTCCCATCACATTTCAGTGCAATTTCTGAAATTTCCTAAAACCATGCATTCAAGTAAAATTTTATTTTTCATTCCATGTACTTTTATGTTAGAACTGCAAAACAAATTTAAAACATTTAGAATTGTTTCTTTTACCCATATAATTTTTAATATAATGCCTTTAAAAGAATAAAAGATCTCATGGGGAATAGGAGCCGAGGGGAGGGTTTATCTGCCTGAAAGTTACGTACTTTTCACTCTGGTTAATATTTTAGTGATCATTACCTCAGAGAAGATTTTATTCTCTCTTCTCTAATGTACCAAATATGTTCCAAAATATACTCCTCATTTCCTGTGGTTTTTCACATTTGAATTTCAAACAGAATGCATGCAATTAGAACCATTTCACCTGAATTCACCAAAATCATTCAAATTCTTTATTGCTGTAGCACTTTTTAGCAAGTTCCTGTATGCTTTTCATTACATTCTTTCCCTTCAAAAGCACTAGATAATTTGAACATTGCATTCTAAAAAAATAGAGGAGACTTATAATTACATATTTGCAATAATAACCTCATGTTTTGAAGAGCTGCAACCGATATTTTTGAATCATCCTTCCTTTCTTAAATGTTTTGAGGGCATACGTATGAAAATTGGCAGATTGGCAACGTATGGAAAAGCTCAGGCTTCACCTTCACTATAGAGAGCAGCACACACAGAGCAAGCAGCATGGCTTTTCTAACTCTCCTCGCCTCTCAGCTCCAGCCTTTATCCACTGCAATAGCCATGACCATCAGCCATCCCAGTTTATGACAGCCAAGTAACAGCTTTTAGACTTCAGAGAAGACAGACAGCCAAATTGAAGCCTCTAATGGAGGTTAAGCAGGGCTGACAGGGTTACAAGGGGTTTTTTAGAGCTCAAAATTTCTTCTTTGGACAAAAAAGACCATGCAGTGAAGACTGCTATTCTGCCGATTGTTTGACAGAAAACTAGTATTTAGGTCGCCTCTATATGGAAATAAATATATGTAAGAATTTCTTGAGTCTGCTATAATAAAAGATACACAGGAATTAGGCTTAGATGGTCACAGGTATCCTGGAGCTCTCCACTCAAGCCTCACTTTGGCAGAAAAATTCATGCCATCTATTTTTTCTCTTCTGCTCTATTCCATTCTATTTACCTTTCTAATACTTAAAGTACTTCTTGACAGCACAATAGATATTATTCTAACATTTCCATATAGGATTTTTTTTCTACATTGGGACTAGACTGTGAAGTTGTACAATAATTGTCTGTGTGTAAAATAATCCCATTGTAAATAAACCTAATGGATCATATTTACCTCCTGTTCATACTTCTTGGGCAGAATGATACCAAGCACTTAAAATCTCTGTTCACATGAGGAGGATCTGGTTTTTCCTTATCTATAAGACAGTGGAGACTAATAGAAAAAAAAAATGGAAAAGACATCTAAAATTATAATTTTTTTCCTGTGCTTTCCCAATATTTCTAATATAAAGCAGCTAATGAGGGAATGCTCAGCTAATTTCCTATTCTACCTTATCAGTTGCAGGGAAGTTCTCTACTATGACTTGGCATTATTGGAAATCAGGAATATGACTGGAATTTTTTTAAAAGAACTTGTCTGTTCTCAAAAGGGAACCCAGATATGTATTTACTTATATATCTAATATGGTTTTGATTTCTCAGTATTTACTATGACTATTAGAAGCATCTTAAAACTTGCAATGTCCACTGGGAGGGCAGAAAGATAAACGTATCTTGGGCTGCACCCAAAGCCCCGTGGGCAGCAGGGCAGGGAGGGGATTCTGCCCCTCTGCCCCGCTCTGCTGAGACCCCACCTGCAGTGCTGCATCCAGCTCTGGGGTCCCAGCACAGCAAGGACAGGGACCTGTTGGAGCCAGCCCAGAGGAGGCCACCAAGCTGATCAGAGGGGTGGAGCAGCTCTGCTGTGAGGAAAGGCTGAGAGAATTGGGATTGTTCAGGCTGGAAAAGAGCAGGGTCTGAGGTGACCTAGCTGTGACCTTCCAGCACCTGAAGGGAGCCCACAGGAAAGGTTTGAGAGAGACTATTTACAAGGGCCTGGAGTGACAGGACAAGGGGGAATGGCTTCAGACTGACAGAGAGTAGATTTAGATTAGACAGTAGGAAGAATTTCTTTACTGTGAGACTGGTGAGGCCCTGGCACAGGCTTCTGAGGGATGTTGTGCATGTCCCATCCCTGGAAGTGTTCAAGGCCAGGCTGGATGGGGCTCTGAGCAACCTGGTCTTGTGGAAGGTGTTGCTGCCCATGGCAGGGCGATTAGGATGAGAGAATCTTTAAATCGCCTTCCAACTCAGGACATTCTATGATTCTATGAAATAAAGAGACAACAGCCAGTCAGATGTAAAAATATTCTTCCATTTAAACTTCCATGCAACTGTACTTTTAATAATGAAGGAACACCCCATATATCTCTGCATAAAACCATAAGAGAAGCTAACCTCTTGCTATGTTTCCATAGTAATAGGGAAGAGTAGATTGAAGTTTTGGAAAAGTTGCACATAGTCAAGATTTGGTCTCTTTAAAATACTTAATCTTTCTTTACTGATGATTGGATCAATTCATGCATATCAATGAAAGAGAAATTATCTGTCCATTGTGCATGTATTACAGTAATAAAAAAATTCTATGGTTTCCCTTGCTTATTAAGTACAGGAAATCAGTGAAGCTATAGAAGATAGCAAAGATATAACCATTTGACTATTCCCCATTAAAAATGGCATGATATGTGATTTGGAGTTGCTTATTTTCAACAAAGTATTGCTTTTTTGTACTTAAAACTCTAACAGTGACTTTGAATAGCTATGTAGTTCATTTACAATTCATATATTTACTTCTCTGATCTCTGAATTTTAGTCTTAGAACACTTTCTCTCTGTTGAATTTGTATCCACCAGGCCAGGCCCTGTGGCATTATCATGAGAAGTCTTTCCATAAGCAAATCTCCCTTTCAAGGACAGCACAAAGGATGTTAAGTGAGAAGCTATGATTATATGTGAAGCTAAAGAATAAGTAGCATTTATGACAACCGAGAACTGCACTGCGCAATTCCTTTTATAGGGGAGTATAATAAATTTATAATGCAATGATACAAGAGGTGTAGATGAAATTAAATTAAATATAGATTTATTTTCTCCCTAAACATCTGAAATGTCAGTACTGGCAAATCTTGATCCTAGATTTACACTACTCATGGTGTGGCATAGTCAATTAATGAAACACAAGTGGAGCAAATGTACCCTGAGACATAGTAAATTTTAGTGTAAAATAAAGCAAAAGCACAACTACCAAAAACCCTGAAACTCCATACCATATGCCTTTTCATACCATGTTATAAGATAGGAAGAGGATTAGGGAGGGTGAAGAAAAAACACCTCTTCGGGTCAAATTTTTTATGTCAAAAGTATTTCTCTTGCATGAGAAAATAATGATTGGTGCTGGAAAGTGCAATCCAGATGTGGTCCCACTCTATTATGCCCATATCCAACCTACTCACACATGCACACATATTCCAGGGTTCATTATTCCATTTTTCTTCTCACATTCAATATACTTGCTACATCCATACTTAAAGTAAATTGTCAGTTTCTAATTTTATCCTAGAAATATATTCCTGCATTTAGAGAAATAGATCTTGATAAAATCAGATCATTTTTAAACTGCCAGCGCTTCTGTTTCTTTAATAGCTAAATGCCATATGGAATAGTTAAATGCTCAACTTTACAGTATAACTAATATTTCTAGATTTATTAAAAGGTTCTATTTTACAAATCTGCCAAGATTGCAAATTCCATTCTCAGCTCTACAGTGTAAATCAATATAACGGTAACTATTTTCAATCACACGTTAGTTTAACATAATTATTTCTTTCTGAAATTTGGGGGCACTTAGTATTAATGCAACTGATGAAAGTTGGCATTCTCTCTTTTAGTGAAAATACAATTTAGGAACAAAATATTGATTCATTTAAGTCTGAATGGTGAGAAATAATGTCTGTCTGTAATCTTAGAATTTCTTTCATCTTGCACTATTAGTGCTGCAAGCTAAAGCTGTTGTAGCTTTGCTTTGCTCAGAAATGATTTAAATCAAAAGGTTTGGATGTGGAACTCAAGGAGACCTAGATCTCCAAATCTCCACAGTATTCTAGAATTTCTAGCTCTCACTGTTTTCACACTTAGCAGGATTCCAGTTTTATTTTGGGAGCATCTTAAAATCTGGATTTAGCCTACAGAGTGGGAATGCAAAAAAACCCCTCCAACAGCAGAATTTCCCTGCTTAAGAAATGAGGTTCCACCGTAACTACTGAAATATTATAATATTCAAATCCAAGTAATTTTCTGACCCTATACCAGAGGAGATCCCAGACTTAATAATATTTCCATTCTAATACTCGTAGTTCATCTCTAATTAAACCAAAATTAACCTAGAGATAAATAAGAATTTTTCCTGATTCTTACCTAATTGAATTAGGTCATAAAAGTTATAAATAGTTCAAACACAGCTCTAGAGAAAACACTCAAGGTTCCTAATTAAAACCCAGTCATCATACTGATGGACTGATTTTCCAGGAGCTATTCTTATTCAGCCATTCTCTGACTATTCCTCAATCATCCTGTCACAGATAATCCACCCTTGAGACTCATAACATCCATTCAGGAGAACCTGGCACTTCTGATTTTTATCCTTCTGTCATGGTTTAACCCCAGCCTACAGCCAAGCACCACGCTACTCACTCTCCTACCACTGGGAATGGGGATAAAACCAGGAGGCTGAAAAAGCTAGAAAACTCATGGATTGAGACAAAGACAGTTTAATAGGAAAAGCAAAAGCCATGGGTGCAACCAAAGCAAAAAAGGAATTAATTCACTGCTTCCTGTAGGCAGGCAGGAGTTTGGCATCCCCAGTAGAGCACATGATGTGCAGTGGCAACTTGGGAAGACAAACATAATCACTCTGAAAAGCCCCCACTTCTCCTTTCTTTGCCCATTTTATACACTGAGAATGATGCCATATGGTCTGGATGCCCTTTGATAAATTGAGGTCACCTGTCCTGGCTGTGTCTTCTCCCAGCCTCCCAAGCACCCCCAACCTCCCTGCCAGCCCGACAGTACAAAAAGCAGAAAAGGCCTTGGGTCTGTGTAAGCCCTCCTCAGCAACAACAAAAATATCTCTATCAACCCTATGTTCAGCACAAATCCAAAACACAGCCCCACACCAGTCACTGAGAGTAAAATTAACTCTACCCCAGCAAAAACCAGCACACCTTGTCATATGAGTAATGAAGAAATCATAAACTCATGCCAGAAAAGCAATTATGCCACATTACCACATTACACACACACACGCACACGGGGAGTGGCTGACTAAACATTATCTGCACCAAAAATTCATGGAAAAATAATTGAAATACAAACAAGATAAACCTTCTTTTGCGTAGTATTTATTAGACTATATATCTTCATATAAGGTCAGATTGCTAGAAGCATTTCAATGCTGAAAGATAACACTAACATAAAAGACCTTCACTATAACGAAAGATTAATTTCTATTGCCAGTCCTGGTATTTCAAGTGTGAAAAGCAAAGACTGTATCAACAAAGAAGGTCTGGCTGAAGATGTGAAGTTTGGGAGCAGCTTTGTCTGCAGTGTTGATGTCTGAAGGAGTCAGTAAGACAAATAAGGGTATTTCAGTCCTGGACTTTAGGAAAGCAGGTCTGTTTAGGAAGCTGCTTGGAAGAAATGCATGGAATAAGGCCCTGGGGAAAAAATTAATATCTCTTTGATTTTCAAAGATCACCTTCTTTAAGCTCCAGAATGGCCCATCCTAGGTAATCAAAAAAAGGCAGCAGGAGCATTGCATAGGGGAAAAAGGAATGTTTGGTAGATCAGATGGTTGTGCTGCTTCAGAGAGCCATTGTCAGGCTTGAGAAACAGATGTAAAAGTACCTTCAGAAATTCTTATTGCAAGGAAGAACAACCCCAGATACCCACACAGGCTGGGATTTCACTGACTCTGTGGAAGGCAGGTTTGAAGAAAAGTACTTGGGGCAAGTCCCAGAAAGTTCACTATGAGCCAGCAACACATCCTTGTGGCAAAGAGCCAAAAGCATCTTGGGCTGCATTAGGTAGAACTCCGCCAGCAGATGAAGTGAGATGATCCTTCTCCTAGAGAAACACATCTGGATGTTGGGTCCAGTGCTGGGCTCTCCAGTAAAAGACAGACAGGGGTGTGCACTGCAGCAAATTCAGGGAAGGACCACAAAGCAGGTTATAGGCTTGGACTATCCACCTCATGAAGAGAGGCTGGAAGATCTGGAACTGTTCAGCATGGACCAGAAAAGATTTTCTGAAATCATATCCATGTGTATAAATACCTGATGGTGTGAGTAAAGAAAAGGGAGCCAGACATTTCTTGCTGGTGACAGCACAAGAAGCAATGAGAACAAAACTGAAAACATGGAAATATCATTTAAAAATAAGGACGAATTTTTTTCCCCTGAGAAAGTGGTCAAACACTGGAACAAGTTCTGCCCACAGAGGTTGTGGAGTCTCCATTCTTAGGATGTCCAAAATCTGACTTCACACAGTCCTAAGCAATGTGCTCCAGCTGACCATTCCACCACCCTACTATTTTAACAAAGACTTGACCATTTCCTCTTCTACAGGTTTCAATTTAAAAGGAATGAATGGAACTTTCTGTAATATATTGGTGTTTTGGTATGTTGGAACTGAGGAGACTGGACGTGAAAGGGCAGCTACCACAACAAACTGGCGGAAAAAGAAATCACTGTTCTGCAGTCCTGAAGTTTCTTGGAGGTAGTACGGGTATTAAGTGATCCCTGGAATGAGCCACCACAATTTGGTGTGTCTGTATGAATATGATACCATACTACAGACAATCCCTGAGAACAAGTTAAATGTCAAGTCTATGCCTTGACCTTAAATCTTACTTAAAAATGGCATAGAATATTGGAGTATTATTTTAAAAGCATGCTAATATGCTTCCTAAAAAAGATGACAAATGCTTAGTAGATTCTTGCTCAGTATTTTTCTTACTGCATTCATAAAGATTTTTTTATTGCCTTAAGAAGATGGTCAGCAAAAGATAGGGGTTAACAACATCTATCTCTCAGGATCCCTGTTCTTTGTGAGATTTCTATAGAATAAAATGCCTGCAGTTTCCTAACAAATCATCCATGACTTGATCATTTGTCAGAATGCTAGAAATATGGGATTAATATTTCATGGCAAACATAGTCTTTTAAAGGTAATCTGTTTGTCTGAAATGACTCATTTTTCACTCTTCTCTTCAATATTCTAACTATTTATGAAGAAACGTGACAAACCAGAAAAATATACAATTTCTCTAGCTTGTTGGGAGAGATGAAGATCCTTGGATTTCATTTGCGTATCTGTAATTTACCAGTTTAGCTCTTGATTGATGCTTGATCAGTAGCTCGAGATACACACTGAATGTTAGCAGGACCAAAATCAAAGGATTTTCTCTGCCCTTGTTTGGAAGGGAGAGGGAACAAAGGCTATTAACTAAAAGCAATGCCACCCTAAACAATTATTACTAAAGGCTGATACTACCACCTTGTGTCTGCAGGTCTAAAAGATTTTAAGCGTATCTTGGCACCACACATTGCTCAAGTACCTTGAGAACTTAAAATAGCTTTACATACTTCAGTAAATTTTCTGAGAAGGTCATTTATAAACAATAACACTTTCATATCCATTACTTTTGGAAGGTAGAATTATGTGGACATCTAAACCAAAACAAAATCTGTAACATTGGAACTGTGGATCCCATAGAGAAAACAAAACATTAGTAGAACTGCTGCCCTAAAGCAAAAGAAAGCCAGACAATTTAAAAAAAAAAGAGGATGAGAAAAAGTCTCAATTAGTAAGCATCCATTGTGACATATAAAATCCCCATAAATACTCACCTGCAGAATAAGCAGGTTTGCCTAGGAAATTACTAGTGATGTTGTTCCTCAGCTCTCAGGAATATTTTGGGGTAAATTCTCCTTCTGCTTGGATGCTGAGAACAAACAGCTTTTGCAAAATAGTTCTTATTCAACGTTGGCTTCTGTTTTAAATATTTCTCCTTTGCTTTTGTTACTTTAAGACTATCTGAAGTCTATGGAGATAAAATATTAAAATGTATGAAAATATTCATATACTATTGTTTGATACAAACAGTAACTGGCTGTTGAAGTCAGATACTCTAGCAAATGAAATTATGTTCCACATTTAAATCTTAAATTCACAGACTGAGGATTCATTTACTAAAGGTTTCTTCCTAAAGAAAAAATCTAAACCTAAAGTAATGATGGGACTGAAATAAATTTGATTACTGAGTACGGCTGCATATGGATCACAGACACCAGAATAAAGCCTGATAAATCTGATTAAACAGTGCCTATGCACTGAAATACAGATTTCTTTTATATACTAGTTGCATACCAGTGCCCATAAAGAGACATATTGCCAGGAGAGTTCTTTCTGAGTATGCTACCCTCAAAATAACTTTACAAACCATTGGCTAAATTAATGTGAGGTTCAACTACTTTATTTATTGGGTTATTTTACTTGTAAGAAAGTAAATTACTTGGAATCTGAAATAGTCCAGCACTTGGTTGAATACCATCTTTTGAAATACAAACCATAAGAAATACACCAAATTACTCTTACTGTTGCAGTATTGAGGACTGCAACACAAATCTTGTCCTTGATCCTGTAGCAAATGGCACTTCTTTTACAGTAACAGAATAGAGTGGAAGACCTATACTTGCAGAAAATTAGAAACAATTTGCAAGTAGTTCCTCAGAAGAAGCTATTCCTCCTTTGCTGTCTCCTGTCAGAAATCTCTTGGTCCTTTCCTGAGCAAGAAAAGCATTTATTTTTAGAAAGATTTATGTATGTTTTATGAATTATGTCCTGCTATAGCAGCCTGGGCAAAGCTTCAGCATTTCCCCGAGTAAATTCTCACATCAGCTTCTTTCCAGAGTTGGCTGTGTGGGTCAGATATAGGAAGGTGAAAGAAATGCAAGAATAGAACTGGATGTGAGTTATGGGACACTGTAAAATTCAGTGTCAGACGTTGTTTCTGTGCTAGACTAGGGCTAAAGGGAATGTGGACAGACTGCAAGGACTGCATTGGTCTTCACATGAACAAAGAACAAGGACAGTATAAAAATACTTTAAAATCCTTTTACCACATTACCCTCTACCTAGCCATTCGACTTGTCTTGGAACACCAAATATTAACTCATATAATCACTTTACAAAACCTGTCCCCAGTACCACTAATAATTTTCACCTACTTCACAAAGCAGCTAAAATTCAGTTTGACTAAGTAAGCAAAGAAACTCCTGATCTAATTTCAGCAGTCTGTCTGTTTTACAGAATCACATAATCCCACAATGTGTCAGGTGGGAAGGCACCACAGTGGGTCATCTGGTCCCACCTCCCTGCTCAAGCAGGGTCATCCCAGAGCACATGGCACAGGATTGCATCCAGATGGTTCTGGAATATCTCCAGTGAGGGAGACTGCACACCCTCTCTGGGTGATCTGTTCCAGTGCTCGGTCACTGCACAGGGAAGAAGTTCTTCCTCATGCTCAGGTGGAACTTCCTGGGCATCAGTTTCTCCCATTGCCTCTTGTCCCATTGCTGGGCACCACCAAGCAGAGCCTGGGCCATGCTCTGACCCCTCCCTGCAGATACTGACAGACATGGATGAGGTCCCTCTCAGTCATCTCTTCTTGAGGCTGAACAGCCCCAGCTCCCTCAGCCTTTCCTTATAGGAGAGATGCTCCATCCCTTCATCACCTCTGTGACCTCCACTGAGCCGCTCCAGGAGCTTCATGTCTCTCTTGTCCTGAGGAGTGCAAAACCGGACACAACACTCCAGGTGTGCCTCACCAGGGCTGTGCAAAAGGGCAGGATCACCTACCTACGCTTGCTGGAAATCTTGCTACTTTACCCCAGGATGTGCTAGTAAGGGATAAAGCTCAGTCATGAGTCAGCCTTGTCCAGAGGCTGAAAAAAGCATATCATGAATCTGACATTCTGTGAAGTTCTTAAAATAATTTGAAGCTTTTTTTATAGTTTTTCTAGCCCGTAAATTAAAATATTGATTACATACCAGGCATTCTGTAAACAATTAGTCACAATGAATTGTGCTTTTAAAATCTATTTTAATTATCACCAGTGTTGCCTATGCCTGTTTGCTTATCATTTTATGCATCTGAAATAGATTTTTTCATATGGGCATAAAACAATTTTTTGAAAGCGTTTTAGTAATTTATGTTAAAAAACATACCATGTTTATATTAAAAGCTAGTTTTATTTTAGCATTATGAAAATATGATTTTTTTTTTTTATTCTTCACCTTTTGTTAATATTTAGGAATTGGGAGAAGACATTGCATTCCATTAACAATTTCCTAGTTGGAGCACAGACTGGGTAGTTTCCCAGAAACTGGAAGTCGCTTAATGAATTCTCCAAAGGTAATGACAACATAAAGAAAAATGAGATTTATACCATAGCTATCTTTTAAAAACAGTACTACTCTGTTTTATTTGTGTTATTTGATCTTCCATATATTAATTGGAGGACTTTGAAAAATATGGGACTACAAAACGAGGTCCTTTAAAATTTTCATGTAAGGAATTTTTTGTGAAAGGTTGTAAAGGGCTGTAAAAGTCCTTCCCTCAAGAAATTTTCTGCAAGAGAAGCTGCTGAGTAGGGACAGGGAAGACTAGTCAACCAGAAGGTTTAGAAAATCAATGACAGAAGACTGAATTTAGCAAAACATTCTGAACTTCCGCTTGGAAATACCTTAAGGTTTACGCACAGAGTAAGAGAAATGCTGGGATTCATAAGAAAAGTAAGACAACGTCCTATCAAAAGACTGAAGAGGAAAAGGCAAGTTACGTCACCAAGGCAGAAACAAAAGAAAGCAGATGTTCTTAAGAGAAATATTTACCTGAATAAAAAATACCAAGAGCTAACACATCAATCTGGGAAGAGAGAAAGACAAGCAGCAGCCAAAGTCAACAGATAATTCTAATTCACATCTCATCATGGATATTGATGTAGGAGTCCTCCATGAACTTTTCCAAACTGAACTGCCTCCTGCCCAAGTAGTTTACATTGACACTCTAAATGCAAACAATGGTTTTAATCTATAAATATTGGCAGACCTTGTCATTGTAGCCAATGCAAAGGTCAATGATGCATGTCAATTGTAAATGTACTTTTTGGGTTAGAATTAATATATCGACTTGCCTTGAACTTGAAAGTAGCGTGCCAAAGTGGTGCAGCCAACAGCAATATGTGAGCTTGTTAGTGTTGAGATGGCATAGCTACACAAAGCTTTACACTGGTGTATGAGCAATGTGGGAAGCACAGGAGGGAGAAGGATAGCTACACCTCCAAGGCAACCGAGCAACAAAGTCACCACATAGGAGAAAAGGGTGAAAATAGGCAGGACATCCTGCTACAAAGTACTACAAGGATGTTTGGCAAGATGGAGGAAAACAGAAACACAGAATGGGTCAGGTTGATACCTGCTCAAGCAGGTTCATCCCAGAGCACATGACACAGGATTGCATCCAGATGGTTCTGGAATATCTCCAGTGAGGGAAACTCCACACCTTCTCTGGGTGATCTGTTCCAGTGCTCGGTCACTGCAGAGGGAAGAAGTTCTTCCTCATGTTCAGGTGGAACTTCCTGTGCATCAGTTTGCACCTGTTGTCTCATTGCTGGGCACCACTGAGCAGAGCCTGGTCCATGACCTCCCTGTGGATACTGACAGACATGGATGAGGTCCCCACTCAGTCATGTCTTTTTGAGGCTGAAACTGACCCAGCTCCCTCAGCCTTACCTCATGAGATTCCCCAGTCTCCTCATAATCTCAGTAGCCCAAGAAACAAAATAAGCAGTGTGGGGAGCAGAAGAAATCCCTATTTTGGGGGTGGAAACAGGGCAACAGGATAAAAGCATCAGACATCAATGCAGAAAATTGGAAGACAAACCCATTTTTCTTGACTTGTCTCATTGAGGAGCTCTCAAGACTGATCACCTTGACCTTGGTGAGTAGGAACAAGGGACAACAGCAGCCATCAGTGCTGACTGTGCAGCATCATTGTCAGCAGACTCACAGTTAGTGCAGAAAATGGTTTTCAAATACTAACAGTTTTGTACAGGTAGTGATGATGACATGTAAGGATTAAGCCTTAGCAAGAAGAATGTCTTTAATAAATGAGTGTGGTAAAGTTCAGTTTTATAGTTTAAAACCATCCTGTCTTGTCAGTCATTTAAACATCCCACCACAGCAATCTCTGACAGATATATAGACAGACAGAGAGATAGATTCAATTACAATACCACAACTCCTCAAAAACATTTTTTCCTTAAAATATGTAAATCCCCAGAAGAAGATCCAATGAAATGCTGAAAGAGGAACAAAATGTCAGGTCAGATTGAGACATGATCCTTACTCAGTATAGTATTTAATATTAAAAAAATAAATAAAATCAAATTTACATATTTTGGTGATACATAATTGGTGATACAGCTACAAAGTCCTCAGACATCTTCAGTTGCAAATAAAATATCCAGAGAAGCTATCAATACGATCTGCAAATCATAAACAATGCTTTCACAGAGGCTTCTTTTGTCCTTTTGCAAATTTTGTGGAGCAGGGTTGAAAAAGAAGTTAACTTCAACAGCACGTTAAAGGAATGCCCTGTGATATTTTGTCAACACATTGTGATTTCTATGGTCAATGATGAAGAAAAGAGGAGGCATTTCAGAAGCTCAGTTCCTACTGCTGAACCATATTTGTGTCCTCATCATTTCTTATTAAAGTCAATCAAGGATTAGTCAAATGACAACTTAAGAATTTTTACATATTGAAAGAACAGAAGCATTAAAACTAGTTTTTAAAATTGTTTCCTCTAACTATTTAAACAGGAAGTATTTTATGGGGTGATTTCCTTCAAACTATCCCTTTTCCTTGGGCTAATGATATAACCTAGTCCTTAAGCGTAAAATTGCACTATAACATTTGTGTGCTTATGTTATATAGAAGAGCTCCATAAAATCATAGATTCACAGAATGGTTTGTGTTGGAAAAGGCCTTAAAGATCATTTAGTTCCAGCCCCCCTGGCACGGGCATGGACAACTTCTACTAAACCATGTTGTTTAAAGCTCCATTCAATATGGCCTTGAACTCTTCCAGGGATGGGGCAGTCATGCCGTTCTAATACAAAATCATAGGGACATTCTGGTTGCACATCTCAGTGTGAAGGAGAGGGATTTACATCAGCAGGTGGAATATAACCCCGGGGATCATTCACAACATCTCTCTAATTGCAGATTCAGCATGTGAGCATGTATACTCACTAAATAATACATGTAAGAAATCACTAGGTTAGAGAAGAAAAGACAAAGTCAGACAACACAAGCATTCTGTTGCTACACTATTAAATGTGAATGCTTTGCTGAAAAGCCTTTTGTCAAAGGAAATTGTGTTTACTTATGTACTACCAACTTAGTGACCATTCAAAATCTGTTCTTTTGGACATTGAAACAAAATATTAAAAAAGTAAAAATAAAAAGAAAGTGAGCTTCAAAATGCAATCTAATCTCTTTTTAGCTGGCTCTATGTTGTCTAAAATGGCACATAGGGTGGCAAGGTCTGTAGAATGATTTAAAGGAAAGTTGTGCATCTGACCAGTTTCTAAAGCTTCCCCACGACTCCATAAATCCAAGAAATTTTGTCTTTGAATACCTAAAAGACTCTTGACAAGTTTTATTCAGCACACTGTACTTCTCCTTAAAATGTGACAAGCAAAACAATATATATGGCCTGGAAAGACAATAAATGCAGGCAATGAAACTCAAGATTCAAACTATAATGAGAGTAGATATTTTAACGCAGCAGATTCACACCTCCAAAATTGGATGTCTAGCTTTATATAAGTTTGATGCAAACAAAATATAACCTGAAAAACTTTAATATAAAGAAAACAATATTTAGATGCAGGCAGAACTTTCCAACTTTTTTCTTTTAATATTTTACAGGAATATTAAAGTTTGATGGTAGTTCTCAGACAAAGTATAACAGGGAAAACCCATTTTAAAATGCCTGTTTTCTCAGCTTCTTACTATTCATATTATTTTAAAAAGCAGTGGAAAAAATGCTAGAGATGCACAACATCTAAAAAAATGCCATTATCAAAAGAAAACATCTCCGAACATCTGTCTCTTAAACAACAGCAGCAAAATATTAGAGTTTGTACCAGCATGAGGTGTTTTGTTAAGTTGCCTAATTATAATTGAATATTTTTTTCTAGTATTTTACAAAAATTTCTACCTATACTTTTTACACCTCAGGACTTTTCACTAATTTCCCCATTTAGAAGACTTTCACATCTTTTTCTAACCTTTTTCCACTTTTGCTTACATCAGTGCTTTGGTTATGCAACTCTGAAGCTGATATTTTGCCTTTCATTTATAAGTGGGTTTGAAACAAGAAAAAAAAAATAAAACTTTGGAGCCACTTTCTAAAGCAATTTAAATTCAGTTCTGTAGAAAGTCTCAAAGGCCACTTCATAAGTTGTACCAACCCATATCACTGCACTGAGGTTCTTCTGTTTTCACATATAGTGATACAAGAATGTTGTAACTATTTTCAGAGCCTAAGTTTTCATCAAAATTCTAAAGAATTGCTTCTAAAGCAGAGCTTGCTTTTAAATCAATTTCTTTGTCCTTTCCTCTCTGTTTTACAAGCCCTTTTTTCCTACTATTAATTATTTCTGTTACAGACCATAACTCATGAGGTAACACAAAGTGCAAGAGGTTTGAAGTATCAATGATACACTGATTATGCAGAGGAGACACGTCCATCAAAAGATCAACAAGAAGTGGACTGCCACTGGTGTACTATTTATTAGCTTTTGCAATTCCCTCATTTTTTTGATTTTCCTCTGTAATATTTCATCTTCACCCTTCATAGTCTTCAAGGAGGAACTATAAAACAAATACCACGCTTCCATACCAATTATTCTTGCAACATTACTATGAATAGCTGCTTGAAAGATTTTTATTTTTTAAAACAAATTGTATACATCAACTAGTGTAGGCCATTGAGAATACTTATCAAAAACCTACCATATGGATAGAAAATACCCTGGAAAAGGAGAGGTAAACCGCACTGCAACCCGTCGTCTGAAGATCCTTGTGCAAATGTGCACTATTTGAGCTCACAACTCACTCCCAATCACACATATGCATTTCTGCATAGAAAATGCTTAAATTTCCACCTATATCTTAAAACTTATTTTACTGAAGCTATCTGTACGTTAGATGATCTTTTAATGCTAGTAGTAATTCTGAATCTCACTGACATTTGCTATGTTATTCTGCACGTAACCAATCACTACTATCTCTGCTGGGTAGCAGAGACAAAATCTCCATGATTACTGTATGCTGCTAGATTTCACATCCATTTAATTAATTCTGAGTACTTTCTGATTAAATTTGCATAAACTGTGTCTTGGCTCTATGTGTATTAGATTTCTTTTGTGTGGGCAGTAATCAGTACATATACACAGATAGCAGAGAGTACATTAAACAAACAAGTACTCTGAGGGTTTTGTAAATACAGTTTTTATGGGCATCATAAGTAGATTTACCCAGCACCTTAGTGACAGAAGACAATAACGCTCTATTTACCATCTCAAATCTTACATATCTAGCCAAAGGGAAAAAAATGTTTGTGTACATGACATGACTGCTACATTTTAATTTCTGCTTTCCATGAGCTGCTAAAGAAGAAATAATTGCCAAGGGAAGAAGGGTCAGAAATAGTCATGAACCCAGGAAGATGAAAATGCAAGGAGAAATTTAGGTCATTAATTAGGCTGGACAAGTTTATCTTCCTAGATGGCTTTTATGTGAATGGCATCATTAGGAGACAGTGCTCCTCCATATTTGAGTTCTGGCTATATAATTCTCTCCAGATTGTCTTGGCAGCACAATATAACATTTCACGAAAATCAAAGATCTTCCCCATTCAAACCCTGAGTTTTATGATGATCAGAATTATTAAAAAGGAAGAAATTTAAGTGTGATCCTTAATCATATCTACTTTTATAGGACGTGGTTTGTTACATTTATAGTTGTTTTTCCCTAGTCTAGTGCTACCAATATATATCACTATGGCAATGCAGCTGTTCAGTCTTTTGTGTATGATATAATGAGCCTTCTAGAAACAATGTCAGAGGTCTCCATTATCACTATATCCATGCAGGCAATTGTAGATATATCAGAGCTTGCTATTCCCAGACTCACTTGGGAATCACTCAGCCACTTCAGCACAGTATTCAGCTCTGGCTATAAGTTGCCTTGGAAATCCCTCCAGATGAAAAGAATGGAAGCAATTTTCTGTGCTTGCTATTTACATCACTTCTGTGGGTTTTCATCACTATAATAAGATAAACATTTTTAATTGTCTCTTCCAGGCTATGTGTACAGTTTATCAAAATCTCCTGTGACAGGAAGAAGTTCCAAACACTGTAGCAAATCAGACGAAGACTGACTTTTAGATTTAAGCTTGCAATCACTGTCAATAAAGGCTCGAGAACTTGATAATATTGAGGTGTCCTATCTACAAATTGTAACAATGATGGGTCATGGTGCCATTTCAGAAGGCTTTATCAAAATTTCCCATTATAACACCGCATGTACATTGTGCTATTAGTGACTCTTTTGTTTCACTGTAGGGCCGATTTGCTTCCAAATGATTTGCATCATTTTAGCATTTCTCTCTGACTCCAGTCTGCTGACTGGCTGTTTTGTTTATTTTTTACTCACTTCAGACTTATGCACTTGGACTTTTTATTGTTTAGGTTTGGCGGTTTTTTGTGTATGTGTGTTGCTTTTATCTAAAATAAGCTTTCTATCATTTGGGTATATTTTCTGAAAAATAAAAGTCTTTTATCATCACTTCTGGTGATCTTTTGTATGTCCAAGGGGAGACCAGTGACAAGTGGCACTATCAGAGATTGGCATTAAGAGCAACAGGTTTTAACCTTTTTGTTGGTCACATGGACAGTGGGATTGAGACACCCTCAGAAAATCTGCTGACAGCTCCAAGCTGTGTGGTGACTACACACTGGAGGGAAGGGATGGATCCAGAGGGACCTGGACAGCCTGGAGAGGTGGATCTGTGTGAACATAATGAAGTTCAACAAGGCCAAGTGCAAAGTGCATTGGGGCAATCCCAAGTGCAGATACAGGCCGGGTGGAGAATGGATTGAGAGCAGCTCTGGGGAGAAGGTCTTTGGGGTGTTTTTGGATGAAAAGCCCAATGTGAATCAGCAATGTGCTCTTGAAGCCCAGAAGACCAACTGTGTCCTGGGCTGCACCAAAATGAGTATGAGCAGGAGGCCAAGGGAGGTGACTCTGCTTTTGTGACACCTTCCCTGCAGTGCTTCATCCAGTTCTGGGTCTCCCAACATAAGAAAGACATGCACCTGTTGGAACGAGTCCAGTGGAAGGCCATGAAGATGATCAGAGGGCCGGAGCACCTCTCCTATGAGGAAAGGCTGAGAGAATTTGGGCTGTTCATCCTTGAGAAGAGGATGCTCTGGAGAGACTTTATACAGGCCTTCCAGTACCTGAAGAGGCTACAAGGCCTGGAGAGCGACTTTTGTTAAAGGCATGTAGTGATGGGACAAGGGGGAATGGCTTCAAACTGAGAGAGTAGGTTTAGATCAGATATTAGGAAGAAATTCTTCCCTGTGAGGGTGGTGAGGCACAGGCAGCACAGGTTACTCAGAGAAACTGTGCATGCCCCATTCCAGGAAGTGCTCAAGGCCAGGTTGGATGGAGCTCTGAGCAACCTGATCTAGTGGAAGGTGTCCCTGCCCATGGCAGGAGGTTGCAACGAGAGGATCTTTATGGTCCCTTCCAACCCAAACCATTCTGTGTTTCTCTGATACAAGGAATTAATGAACCTATCCAGTTCTCTTTGGGTTCTGACATGCAAGTTTAGAAACAGATGTTTGAAATGTTCCTTACGAATTTTATGGTAGGATTTCCTCCTTCCTAAGCTGCACATTTCACACTGAGAGAGCAGTCATTGAATACTTGCAAGATTTTTATCTCCTCCGTAAGCAGCTCAAAGTCATTCAACAGTAGCATGATACAGGCCACATTTCTTCCTTTAAGAATTTCTTCCTTGAAGTTTCATGGAGCTTTGAGAATACACTGTTAAACACATGCCTCGAGACAGAATTGAAGTAATATCACTTATTTCCTTGGGTTTTTTGATTCTAAGCCTGATGCAAGAGTACTGGTGGCATTTATAAAGGAAATATGTTATCCAAGAAGCTTTCAGAGAGAGTGGAATCAAAAATCAAGTAACATCAGTGAAATACCTTGTAGGATTATGGAATGAGTAGGAATAGAGCCTGGAAATATTATTTTAATTTTTTGGTTGTTTTTAAAGTTAATGAATAGCTACACTGTTGACAATGTTAGATTATTTGACAGTAGTAGCCAACTTAGTGGTATGAAGAAAGTGTAAGGTTTTTTGATGTCTCTAAATCTTTTCTATTTTTATCTTCTGCTAACATGAAAGCCAATGTATATCACCAGGACAATTGCCATTAATTTATTTTGACAAAGAGAGCTTTCATCATAATTTTAGTAAGTAGCTTTACCCTCTACTTGGCAGGAAAAAAGGAGGAGAAGAACGAAAGTATTACTTTTAAAAAGCCCAATGATTTCTAAAATTGCTGGATGTGAAAAGAATAAATATACAGCTGTCTTTTGATTTTCCCATCATTTTCTGGCAATAAAATAATTTGAGTCCTTGTTGTATGAGGCATTTCTCTTCTCATTTACTCCTGTTTTCAATGTCTGTTTCATTGAGCATCCCTCCTGCTTATTTAGGAAAGACACTAAGACGTTGGGTGCCATTTTGTATATTTGTCCTAGTTTGGACAAATTGGAGGAAAATATCCTGTGATAGAAGGCAGGTTGCAACCACCCCTCCCCCCAGGTTTGGGGAAAAAAAAATTTCCTTGAAGGAAAGTGAAAGAGATAAAAGCTATTTATTTAACAAGCACACAGGAGGGGAATAATAATGCTAAACAATGAGATCTCTCTCTCTGTGGAGTGAAAAACCTGGGAAGATTTCAGAGTCCTTCTGTAGGTGCGGTCTCTCTCCTCCTCGGAGCTGGGTCGGCGAGGGCCCACCCCCTGGGCCTCCAGGAAAAAATTCTCCTGATGTGTTCAGATGTTGTTGAAACAGTCCAGAAGAGAAGAAGAGAAAAAAAAAACCCAAAATCCTAGGAAGACAAAGTTCAACTCTCCGTCTCTCGACGGAAAAAAAGTGCCAAAAAAAAAAGGAAAAAACCAAAGTTGACTGAGGGAAAAAAACCAAGGGTACCGCAGAAGCCGAGGAGCGAATCTCCGTGTCCTTGAAACAACTGCCTTGAAAAGTTGTTTTGTTTTGTTTTGTTTTTTTCTGTCCCTCTCAGGCTCAGTTTAAAGACACAGAAAAGGTTGGTGGGCATAGAGTAGCGATAGGGGATACACATCATAAAGTCACCCCAAGACAAGTATATAGACCAGTACTCTCATTTTTCCTCTCATATCCTGTAATACAGGCATGTTTTGGAATGGAGTCCATTTTCCTTATAAGCCAGCTCATTTTCTCTTACTTAACAGCTGTTATTTCTGACTTTCCAACCTATCTAACCATTTTGTAAATCAGTCCTACTGCCAAAAGTCTTTTTAATTAAGTTGTATTTCTATAGCTTAAATCAAGGGCAACAGGGAAATAGTATTGTCTTTTCATTCATTTTTTCACTGAGGAAGAAAAGAAAGGAGATGAAAACCCCTATGCATATTTAGTAGGTACCAACTTTTTTGAATAGCTGTGTTTTGAGCCAATCATTGGGACTGCCACAGATCTGACAGTAATAGTTTTGGGGTTTTTTCCATAAAAAATCTCCTATTGGAGTAAGCTATGCTTAACAATGATAATGAAACTTTCTTATCAGCAGCAAAACACTGGGACATCATTTTGTCTTCACATTAGACGGACCATTTCCTCCTTTTGGTTAGCTCAAATTCAGGAAACAAACCAACAAACAAACCTTTAGGGACATGGTTTACTGATGGGCTTGGCAATACTGGGTAAATATTTGGATTTGGTGATCTTAAAGGTCTTTTCCAACCTAAATGATTATAATGTTCAATAAGAACTGTCATTTTACTGGAATATATTTCAGGTCACACTTAGCTTTTCGTTTTGTTGTGTAATAATACCCCAGATACTTATCTACTCAATTTACTGTACTGCTACTATTCATTTTACTATAAAGTCCCTGGTTTTCAGTGACAGAAAATTGAATCCTAAAACCAAAATGGAGGAAGCAACTAAGTGATTGCTAAAGTGCAATTTTTGAGAACATTTTTAACAAATGCTCAGCCAATGCATCTAAATACTATGTTCAGAACAAAAATAAATTTAAAGAAAAGCCTATTTTTTCAACAGGAAGTATTCCTACAGAAGTCACCACTAAAGGACATTTTCTGGCACAAAAATCTTATGTACTTTCATGGGCCACTTTGATGAATTGTTGGCGGAGAGATTCAAGGACTTTAGAAACATACAAGCCTCAAAGGACCAGAAAAGAGTTCAAAACAACTGGAGACTGGAAGAATGCAAGAAGGAATATTATATATGCTTGTCATGTTCTAATACAGGTATCCATCAATGTGCATCCATCTTCATGGGAGACAGGATAATAGGATAAGTTTATAGCACACAAAACCAATATAGTTATTCTAATTTTTTTAACACCTAAATGCTAAATTCTCTGAATTAGCTGGCAGATGATGGTACTAAGTTTCTTGTACTCAGCCACTGGATCACTGTGAACAATTTAAGCATGTATGCAATGCTGTCCTCTATTCAGGTAAGAAAAAAATAAGCAAACAGAGAATCTACAAGGTGACTGTTTCTCTACTGAGACACTATAACAATTATTGCTACTGTTTACTGAACAAAATTAATCTATTCAAATTATTGGAATTTAAAATGGTTTAAAATAATATTTTTATTAAAAACATGTAGCTCTTTAATTGTAAATACCAAGCTGTCCCTCATCTCTAGTAATGTCCATGAAATAATTATGGACATGTGAAATAACACTTTATATTCAGAATCTCATTCACTAAGTTCAACACATAAATGTGCTGTTCTGAAAGAATTTTATTTTTTACATGGAGAAAAGGCAGAAATGAAAGATATGTGCTAAACTATTTACAGAAAGCCCTAAAAGACGTATCTTTATATATTTACAGGTATGCACTGTATGAAATATTTCTGCAGAAATTAGAATCAGCGATAAATACGATATGTTTGCATACATAATACAATCTGTATATAATTCAAAACTGTATGGAGATATGATGGTTCCATCAAAGCTATTTTACAAGTACTTTGAAAATACTCCGTACTGAGAGTGAATCCTGTGCTTATCTTGGGTTTGAAAAATTGATTCCTTCAATTCTTTTTGATGGACAAGATGTATCTCCAAGTCAAATTCCTAGTGGAATTATATTTATATTTGTATGAACGTCAATCAAACTACTCAATAACTTCAATTTCTCCTTTCCCCAATGCCCAGCAGTATAAGAGATCCTTGGTTTACCAGATTCTCATAAATTGGATACTACACTTCTCAGCTTAAGTTGGAAATGCTTAATGTCAAGAGACATTGCACTAGGGAATGTTTTTGGTCTCTGCTAAACACTAAGGGCAGAACAGAGGAAAAGTCTTTGAAGAAATACATTTACTATTAATTTATCTCTTTCACCATGAAGATAAGTTACAAAAGAATGTCTGCATTTTAATGGGAGCCCAGGATGCCAGGTCTACCATGCTGGGAATGGGCATGGCTGCTACTGAGGCTGAGCATAAAGAGGGCTCCCCAAGCACTGGCTGAAGGTACAGGATGTGCATGCAACAAACTCTCACAATTTAACTGTTTATACAGAAGTCTGATATTAGGTTTTACGGCTGCACAGTGTCAGAGCTGGCCTTGAACACAGGCAGCGAAAATTGGGGTGAATACGTTAAGATTGCATTTTACTGCAAATAATTGTATGGGTAAAAACAAATAACATCTCTTAATGTTTAATAAACACATTGCTTGGAAACAGTATCTCTTTAGCATTTTCCAATTCAAATAATGCAAGTTTCAAATTTAAAAGGAAAAGGACCTTGTGGATTCTTAAACAGGAAATTTTCCTGGTAAAATACACCTGTAGAGATGAACTGGTCTGATTCATGTTAGTTCCATGCCCGTAGTTTTCCATACAGTGGTTCACAGCTTTTGTTTTTCCCTAATTCCTCATGGCCACATGGCTTATTTATAATTTTATCTTTATTTTGTGAATTATTTTCCCATTTCTTCTCTTTACTATTACAAGGTAACTTTTCACATTCTACTGGGAATGAAAATAATGTTTTATTCTTTTGCAATATTTTACTGACTGTTACTTGTTTTAGGTAAAAAACTTCTTTGTTCTCCTGGGGGTTAATTACTTGTAAAAGACTGTAAATAGTAAGACAAGTGTGTTCCAAATTGATCTAACTAAACAAGAAACTTCCCAAGAGAGCAGATATTTGAGCTGGTGGAGTATCTGTAGCTGGTACTTGGGTTTTGGGACCTTATTGCCCATGGCAATTAGCCTGAGGGTTTGATTTCTCCTTCTAAACCAGGTACACTAAGGTTAAATGCTGCAGTGTTTACAGCCTCTATCAGACGTCGCTGTTGAGAGCTCTGAGATTGTTTACAAACTGCACTGGCTGAAAACTGCTGCTAATACTGACAAATAATCCCAGTGTTTCTTTGAGAAGTTAAGAGAACTGTCATTTGCTGTCCTTCTGTACACCTGCTTAGCTTGTTAGTTAAATAAATACTTGAGAGTATTGAACCCAGAAGATTTTGAGAAATAGGCACAGGTATAATTCTTCTTCCAAATCTGCAATCACTTTTTGTCTAAGCTTATTAACTGAGAGGAATTGGGGAAAGTGCTTGCTTCTCATTACAGCTGTGACTATTGAGAAAAGTGTTGAAGGACTGAATAGTTTTTCTAATTTACATAGAATCTCAAAATAGGATATTGTTGGCAAAAACTCATTGTGAAAAAAAAATAAAAGGTCTTTTAATGCTTTCAATTTTTGTTTTCAAGTTGTAAAATAAAAAAGTAAAAATTTTTAGGTTTTATAATTATATCAAATATTTTAGAAGACATCCTTTTTAAAGGTAATCTATCTTTTTCACCTCTGTCTCAGATTACATCATTCCTTTATTGCAACAGAAATTATGGTTATAATTTTAATTTATTATAAATGTCATTTTTATCAAGGGAGATATAAAGACATTTTCTAAGAATTGTGTCAGCTTGAAGACAGAATGAAACACAATCAAAACAAACAGCTTCATGGAATATTACTGACTGAAACAAATAAGAACATAACAAGAAAAAATTTTTATAAACTGATACGATTTCTACATAAATGTAATTTCATCAACTTTAATAAATTTACTATTGAATCACTTGGTATTGGTATGTTATAGATTCTACTACCACAGTACTATTTATGTGTAACGTCATGAGCAAAAGTCATTAGGAATAAGAAAATTAGTGACTATAATCTAATCAGAATATTAACATAGCAATGTGAACTAACATATAGTAACATTTAGAAAGGCATTACACCATGAAAATCCCTTTTTAAGAGAAAGAAACTGAGAATTGTCAAGAACTTTCAAATCCTGTTGAGAATCAAATAATTTATTTATTTTGAATATTTGCAATATTTAAAGACTTTTTGCTTCTTCAAA
This sequence comes from Struthidea cinerea, assembly GCA_013397865.1. Lineage (NCBI taxonomy): Eukaryota > Metazoa > Chordata > Aves > Passeriformes > Corcoracidae > Struthidea > Struthidea cinerea. The sequence continues at coordinate 74,295 of VZTI01000341.1, read as the reverse complement.
CTTTTTCTTCTCTATTGCATTAAATAATTTCTAGAAAATTGGTGACCGCATAATTTTATATGAAATGTAAATTTTCAAATACCTAATTTAAATAATTCTGGGTTTAGATAGCATTCATTTTTCCCTTATTATGCAGAAAAATAAATATTTGTGAACTCTTACACGATTTGTCAAAAATTGAAATTCTGTTAATTGGGCACAAACATTCCCCAGAAAGAAAAATCACAAAAGCTCTAAGGAGACTTAAAAAAACCATGATACTCATGGTACAGGAAGCAGAAAGTAGCAATATGTATCATATTATTTGTTGATGTTTCAAAAACTCTTTTAGCAAAATATTAATTAAATTTCCATAACTTCATTTCCAATAGTCTACATTCTATGTAAACCAAAGTAGTCATGAAGACAATTCTATCAACAATTGTTCAAATAAATCCATTTTCTTGGATAAAATATAAATCTTCAATATCATTCATCTATTAAGTTACTAATAGTTTCCACAATTAGCTCCCTTCAAATTCAATTACATTTTATTTCAGGGTAATAAAATTTCAGTAGTAGTGCACTAAACGAAAGTGAATCATTATATTTTGACTAGCAATATAGTAATCGGCCTTCTGAAATGCTGATAGTATGTGGTCAGGTCACATCCATATAAAATCCTTCCAGAGAAATACCAGATGTTGCAGTAAATTGCATGGTTATGAAAAAAGTTGTAATTCTTTCTGCTAGGCTGGTGCTCAGGAAAACCCACATGATGTTAGTGACATCATACTCCTGCAGATAAACTCTTTCAGAAGACATCTAAAATATAAATCTCACTGCTTATGTTAATTTAATTTTTTTAAGTGATAAAAAATAGATTTCTTCTTTCAATTCAAATCCATTCTGCTTTCATTTTATTCATTATAAATCTCCAGATTGTAAAACAAGATAACCTTCCTGGCCAAAAGACCTTCAGAGTGTTCTGTGTGTTGTTAACACTGGTGTTCATCATCTTAATGGTGCTGTGTTTTGGTAGTGGAGAAGTCTGAATTTGTGCTCAGACACAATTCCTCTTACTCCTTTTATATTACTTTTTAAAGTCATGGGTATGTCAAAAACTTTGCCATAGCTGAAGAAGCTACAGTCATTTCATAGTCTAGTGGCACACAGAGCATTTTACAATGATATAGTACAACAATTGCCCTATGCATGGATAAATCCATCACTTCTCCAGTCAGCCAACTTTGAGGAAGTAAGAAATAAAACAACTCCTCAGATTCCTCCTTGACTTTTATTAACCCAGATAGAGGAACAGATGATCTTTGATAACAAAAGTTTGGAACTCAGATGTGGGATGTACATTTTGTTTTTAGTTGTCTTTCCTGATTGGACAAGCACACATGCAAGAAGGTTGTGCTCATGAATAAAAACTGATATATCCTTGCACAATGAAAATAGTTACTATTTTGTGCTAAATATTACAGGTATCCTCAAAGTAAATTCACTTCAGATATTCTGATAAAATGTTCTGCTCAGAACTTACACTGTCAAAATGATAATTAAGGTATTACAATTAATCAGGGATAGACGTGATTTATTATGACTTTATGATTTATTGGAAAGAGAAAATTTCTTTGGAGAAATATACAAACTTACATTTTGGTGTCCATGAAGTACCTGTGAATACAATAATATTTCAAATTTAGAAGGAAAGCTCTCAAAGCTGCTCATTTAAAATTTCAAGCTCACATCATTAATTAACCATACTACAATACCAGAGAAAACAGAAGCATCTAATGAACTATATTATTTGTATCTGCAGCCTAAATGAGCATAAGTATCAAGTCCCTAAAGGCAATAATCAGCTTTGTTTTACCTGCCCAGAACCAAAATCTCTCCCCCTCTCTGCCTTTGACCCAGGACACGGTTTCAGACCAGGAACAGCAGTTTTCCAGTGGCCTGCCCTGCTTTCTGGCTGGAATCATTGCCCTGGTCTGGAGCAAGGCATTTTCCTCCCTTCATTTTCAGAATAAATTTAATAAAGAGTAGTCATGAAAACTATGGTATTGAACAAAAAGCAGAAAATGTATAAAATTTTGAATTATATATCATGCTCTTTTCCCCATTAACTTTGTAAGATATTTGTGGATTCTACTAGAATTTCACAGATTCATTTAAACGTGGGTTTTTTTTCTCTGTAAGTCAAAGCAATGATCAAAAACTCATAAACAAACAGAGATGCTGAAAACTGTACAAGGACAAAGCAAGTATTTCTTGGACCCGTTTTTGAGGTGTTGCTGATGGGTCACAAGTACCACATTTTCCCTTTAAAATGCACATCGTGTATGTAAATAGGAAAGTTCAACATTTTTAATCATTTTACTTTATAGGATGTAGAATTGTAAGGATCTTATATATACAACTTACAATCTAACATTGAAATACTGCCAGTATCATTTCACTTGTGCTACGGCTCAGAGATGCATCAACCTACATCTCACAAAAGCATTTTCATAACTACCTACAAGTGATATTTGACCTACAACTATTTAACCAATGTAGGTCCAAGGGCTGGACAAAAGGACAGAAGAACAAAACTCTCTGTTTAGACTGCTGGAAACTGAAGCTTTTCAGGATCAAGCCGTAAGTGAAGACATTTGAGAGAATTTGTGTTTGTGCTGCAGTGTTTTCCTAAATTAAGATGCGAGGAAATGAAAAAGAAAAATCCTGAGATATAAGGCAGTGGAGCAGTTTGAATACATGTCATGATTTAGACACAAGAGGAAAATAAAAATTCCTGAAATCTTCAGCAGTGCAAATATTCCCTTGCCCCGCATTTCAGGCAAGACTCATAATTGCTAAGCTTAATTAATTTTTAATCTATCCTTTTTATGAATTAATATTTGGATATGTTACCAATATGCAATAACAAAAGACACTTAACTTTCCCACAGAATTCCCTACACCTGAATTGTTGGAGCATTTTCCTGTGATATAGATGCCAGTCTCCTCTCTAGCGGGAATTCTAATGGTTATATACAAAGCACAGATGAAATAGCATTGACATAAAAATCTAATGAGAAAGCTGCTGCAAAATGCTGTATTAATTTGAAGCTGTCCACTCCACTGGGGCCACAACTTCCAGTTGTTCCACAGTGTTAAACGAAATCTAGCAGATGTTAAATGTGTCAAACTCTACAACTAAACAATCAACTAAGCCTTAATTTTATGCAGTTTGCCTTATTTTGTCCCCAAAATTCACTGATTCTAGCAAGCAATGAACTAAATACATAAAATTAACTTAGGAAAAATTGAATTGCACTGAGGCATCTCCTATGCTTTGAACAAAGTTCATTGTATCTCTATTGACATCGGTTAGTGTTTAAAGAGTTTAAGGAGGATGTAAAAAAACCTCATAAAATCCCAGTCATTACAGTCTGGGGGGAAGTTGTGTGTTTTTCAAGCAGAGCACTGAGTTTCCACCTTTGAGTGTTGGGCTTGGGGTTTTATTTCATGCCATTTGTAGGAGGCCCATTACTTTACTGAGAAGGAGATGGGAAATAGAGTGTACAGCCAAGGGACCTACAAGTGCCACTTTACTGGGCATACACCATTCAACCAGCGTCACTAAAGGGATTAAGAAGGCAGCTTTGTATTGTCTCAGAGGTACAGTAACATAAGCACCACGCTGGATTGTATGACAGTTACTATAGTAACCATTCCATCTTTTCCTACCACTAAACCACACATTTGCTGGCAGAACAAGCCAAGTAATTTGCAAGGATGTGAGACAAATGGAGTCCTTTCAGTCTGACATTATTTTCAATATTCTAAATCCAAAGATTGTATATTTTGAATGCTTAAGCCTCTACAGTGAGTTATTTTAATCCCTTGTATGCAAAAGAATTGTATGAGATTCCTTTGGGAGATCTTGTGCAGAAAAGAACAGAGGCATTTTATAAGTAGATTACCACGAACAAGTTAAAAAAAGCAACAAAACAGTGACACAAAGGAGTGGCAGACAAAGATCTTGATAGAATTACCCTTATCTAATAAGGATATTCAATAATCCTTAAGTAAAACAGAAATATGTGAACACTGTTAAGTGACAGAGATTAGAGGAATACTGGTTCAAAAAATTACTTGTAGTTGTTAGAGTTCATGTATGTCTGAGGTGAAAATTAGGTATTGGGCAGAAATTCCACCCAAATGGAGCAATCATCTGATTGGTTTAAAGATGTCGAACCGCAGGATAATACCAACAACAAGATCCAAATAAATGAGCCTATTTGGCTTATAGCGTATGTACAATAATGCACGGCAAGGGGGAAATGACGTCAAGAAGAGACAGAAGGTTAGAAGCACATTTTTTGAGTAATAATTTAACAGCTTTGGATTGGTAAGCATCCTGTTTGCCTCCCCTGAGAAACTTCTTGCCTTCCAAGCATTCAATTTTATCACTGAAAATTGGCAAATTCCTGACCATGACTAAAAGTCTCTTGAGGAAAAACAAAGGTAGGACTTAGAAGATATGAAATACTAAAAATTTTTCTTATTTTTTCAGACATTTTGCTTGTTTCTTTTCCCCAGAAAGAGCTTTCTGTAGAGGATTCCAAGCTTGAGCGAATTGTCATCAAATACTCATTTAGAGAAGTGAAGAAAAAATGCAGGAAGTTCACCTTAACCAACTTGTTTGGTTTTAATAGCTTGATTTAGGACAGCATTTACATCTCCTCGTGGAGAAGCATGGGTACTCTTCATTCCTATTATGGCAGCAAGGCTTCTTTATTTTAATTCTGCAAATGTCACATTCTTGCACCAGAACAGTTCAGCAATACAAGTATGATGTATGCAGAACCCCTACTTTTGGGATTAAACCAGATTTAAACTGAAGATAGCAGGATCCATCTTTTTAAATATTTCCATTTCATTCCAGGGGGGATTAGAAGCAGGGGGTTGGAATGAGATGGTCTGTAGGGTCGCTTCCAACCCAAACCATTCTGTGATGCTATGAAACCAACAGAACATGCAGTTACTCAGCACAAGCCATTGATCTCTTTTGAAATGTCTGTGGCTTTTTATGAAGAGAAAGCCTGAAAACCACACAAGAAACAGTGTCCGTTTCTGCTAACCCAGAGCTCTTAATGCAAAGCTTAGCTTGAAGAATGTCCTGAGCATTGATGGAACTTAATGACACAAAAGCTTCCTAAAATGAAAGAAGGGTAACACAAAGTCATCAGAAGTAGAAATAAAAATAAAATTTTTATTGTATTTTGCTGTGTTTATACTACCAAATGTAAGAACAACATATTAACAATTGCATATGGATGGGCCGTGAATGAACATTGTAAATTTGATTAAGACAAGTTTTAAAAATAAATATATTTAATGTATTTGAAAATTAGAATAATTTATTAATTTTGTTCTTGAAGGCCATACCTGATCCATGCCTTCAAAACTAAATTTGTCTTTTAAAACATTCTGGAGACACACAGAAAGCAAGGAGAAGAAAAAAGAAGAAAAATTAAAGAAACCCACACACACCTACCAATGTTGTTTTTTTACTGTGTGGATTTTTTTCTCGAAGAATATTAATAATCAATCTCCTTCTGTTTTCAAAAGTGAGCCTATAGCTTCAAATAAAGAAATAATATCCCAACCTAATATTTTAGTTTGCAGGAAAATCTGAAGATTATGCAAAACACAGTAAAGCAAATAGTTATTCAAAGCAATAATTGGAATGAGCCTTTATAAAAGGGTATTTGTTAACAGAAGTTTAGAAACCGGAGTCTAATAATAGTTACAGGTTGCAACTCAGTTCAGTCTTTTATTTCTTGCCCTCAGAGCCGCAGATTTACTTTCCTTTTTTGTGGAGAGATACATGTTTCAATTAAACTTCTAATCAGGAAAAATTTCATAAACATACATTGCAACATTTGGTAAGGAAGAACTTTTTCACACAATTTGATGCAAAAACTGCCTAGTTTGGAATATGAGAGTTTCTTTTCAGCCAGGAAGAGAGATCTAACTGGGGATCTCTCACACTCATGTTTACAATTGCAAAAAGGAGAAACCAAGGTGTTCTGTAGCAGAGTTCAAATCCCTTTCTCAGCCCACCTGCCCAAATGTCTGGCTTCTCCAAGGAGGGATTGTCAAGGAGTCTTTCTCAGTCTTTATTCAGACCCAATTTTTGGGGGGAGCATTTTCGTCATTTCATCCTGAAGAACAAGAAAATGTGGGATACTAAAAAATTCCAAGGGAATGCAAAATGTTTTTCTAAGCCTATTTTAGTTTTAACCTTCCCTAGAGCTCTCTTTTTAACCGCAAAGTTACTTGCCCAACACAGGTCTAGTAACCTTAGAGATAACATCTAAATTACAAATGAGACCTTTATAACGTATTTACTGTGCAGAACACGTTTTCACCTCTTGGAAGATTGTAATTTCAATTACAACAAAACATATTTATACATGTGAGACTGCTGTTTAAAGAATGCTTGGGATTCTGAAAGAGACCAATTAAAATTTTATTAGAAATTAGTAAACCAATCTGAACTAAAGAGAATCTCACCTTAAATATAAAGAAAATCCAGTGTAAGAACCAAATTGGTTTACGATAAATGGAAATATTTAATTGAAAAAAATCATTGAAATGCTGTGTAAACCCAGCTACTCTTCCTACTTCAAACAAAGAGGTTCAATCAGGCACGTTTGGCTATTTTCATGGCTTTGCTTTTGTTGATCTCACATGTATTTTGCTGGGGTTTGCCCATTTTTAATCACTACTCTGAGAAAAATAAAGATGTTTACTTTCTTATTTCAGAATGAAGTTGCAAACATGGACACCACTACCCTTAGATTTATGAGCTATTTAAAGTGGACTAACATAGATCCACTAATCTTTTTGCTACTTCATTCACTTTAAATGAAAGTTTCAAATTAACATCTTTGTATTTCGGTATAAGTAGTGGAAGAGACCATACACAAAATTTAAAAAAAAAAAAAAAGACAAATATCAACATTTATAACATATAGATAGATGGCAAGAATATGGCCTAAACTCCCTCAGAAAGTACAAATAAAATGCTGTCAGAAGAATTTTCATATTTCATTATTCACTGCTGCAAAGTTCTGAGAGAAAAGTATTATGAACTACTGGAAATATAAAGAAACAGTTTTCAATTAAGATGAAACAAATCTTCTAAAAATTATCCTAAGTGCTGTCTGCTTGGCCCAAAAATACTCAAATACCAATATCCTTCCTCCATTTTTTTTGTTTTATTGAAAACTGGTATCACATACATGTTTCTCATATGAGTTTTTGAGCTGAAGGTGTGCAAATGAATATTTTGCAAAGCAAAATCTCCAACCAACTGGTCATGAAGCATGTACTGCTTATATAGCCCTATATCCAGAAAATATCAAAATACTCTTGCTTTTTATCAGATGCTACATTTTGCTTTTTTTATCACATTGGAATCATCTTCCAATATAATTTAAACAGATTTTCTGGAGGTATCAGATTTGTACTTAATAGCTCTAACTTTGGTTTCTGTCACAAGGCTCGAGATAGAGGTCTATGCTCATCTAGGTCTTTTCATAGTAGTCATAATTTTTCACATACTGAAACCACACCACCTTGCCAAATTGTTCATATGTTCATATGAGTCATATGATAAAATTGTTCATGTGACCAAATTATTTATATGATTAAAATAGCCTTCCTATGTATTATAGCTTTCAAGTCCAATGAAAGCTTCTGAAAAATTCAGATGATCTTTTTCCAATGGAGAAATATCTTGGAATACTATAAAGAAATTTCAGTCTGTCAAAACCTGAGTGGAACACTCATGTGTGAATAATACTGGCAATGTTAATGGCATTCTATTAGCCTTTATTAATTAGGAAGAACAGTATTTGTTGAAAGGCCCAGCTGGAAATCAGGTTTGATTTTTATTTTTATTATTTATTATTTGGAGAAAATAAATATTGCATTTCCCACAGTTAGAATAATCTGACAGGAGAGACTCAGAACTTTTTGAAATGTTGACTATTTTGAAGTCAAAGAAAAGAAAGAAAAAATTCCTGCTGTTTTTAAATTTGGACATTCTGACAGCAAAGTAGTAAAAGTGACATTAAAGAGTAACCATTTTGATTATCTGCCTTTCAGAAGTTTCAGTCATGTTCAAGGTCCTTCAAAATCTTTTTCTGACTGAGAAACTGCATTTTTCAACCTCTATGAGTTTTAATGAAAGTCTTGTTTGTTTTAATTTTTTTACTGTAATTTGCCACTACTAACATATCAGGAGAAAAGTAATATAACCTGATAGTTTTGGGAACAGAACCTTTTTCTTAGTTTTCTTGTTTTGAGTTTTGCCCTGTTGTCAGCACATTTTTAACAGTAGTGAAAAGAACCTTTTAAAGTTGAATGAAGGAATGGTTCAAGGGACGACTAATTGAGTAAACAGTATCCTCTTTGTGTTCTCCACATCTCCTGCTATTGGAAGAAATGCCATTCCTTGGTGGAAGACAATTCCAGCATTTTCTTAAATGAAAATTGCAAAGCTTAGCCAGGATCCTTCAGTAACCAACATTATCAAGTTTTCTAAATTGTTGTTGATTGATAGTAAGTCAGTTGATAAGACATATCTGACAATCCCACAAAACATCTCATTGTATCTTCCTGCTTAGATATCTTTAATTACTTTTAACTCTTGCCCCTTGATATTGCAGTATAGATAAAGTACATTAATGCAACCAATAGAGCACAACCAGAATAACTGAATTGAAAATGTACTGAAGAATTTCTAAGTCTTTATCCCTCATTAGGAAAGTCAACAGTGTTTCTACCCCACACCAGCTTAGTCTGAGTAACCCTGGTGTCCTGACTGATAGGAAAAAAAAAAAAAAAGCAGGATTCTGGGGTTGAAAACTAGGCAAGAAGCCACAAAGCCCTGCATTATCTCAGTTTTGAATAACACACTGAACATCTGAGGAGCCAAGGCACTGTCTTCTGCTGAGGGCTACATTTTGTTTAGGAGCTGTATTTCCTTTGAGAATGTAAGTCTTCTGGTCTACATGTGCAGAGGTGAGGAAATAGCATTTCTCTGCCTTGAAGAGTTAGCATGAAGATAAATAGCCGGAAGGGAAGACACATAGAAGTCCTTCAAAACGGATTTGTTTGTATTAAGGCTTCTCTTGTTTTTTTTTTTCTTCTTGGATGCAAGACAAGAGTTCTTTTTGCTATCATATCCCTACTGATAGGAATCAAAATTTTTTTTTTTGGTTTGTTCTGTCACAGCTGCTGCAGCAAATGAAACAATCGATGCTGCCGATAACCCTTTCAATAGCTTAGAGCTCATGTAAAAGGAGGGAGGAAAATCCAGCTTATATGGACAACAATAAAGGTTTTGATCTTTCATTCCGTATTCTTTGTTTCAGCCCCACAATGTACTTCAAAAGTTTTAATTCCATGCAATTATATTGGTGTACAGATAATTATCATAGACAACTCACAAGTAACGTGTCAGTGTAAAAGTTGAGGCTTCCTCTAAAAGAAGTGCATGTGACAAATTAGACATAAACCTCTGGGGTGACAGAAAAGAGAAACACAATATATAAAATGTGATTCTGCTAATCTATTCTAAATTTTAAAGAAAATAAATGCAAACTTTGAAAAAAAAGTAGAAAAGAAATAAATTTAATAAAATGAAAAATAAGCCCAAAGTCAGTGCAAACATTTTCACCTCACAGCAAGATAATACATAAATTAAAATAGAATACTTTTTGAAAAACAGCTATTTAGAAATCTTTAGCAAGTGACCTCACAGATTTTTTACCTTTTCTCATTAGGATTATAAATTAAATTATTAACTTGTTCTGATTAGCTAAAACTTTACTGTCTTCAGAATTTTACTGACACCAACACAAGTACCAACAAATTGTTCCACATAAATAATTGAAGAAACTTCCAGGATGACAGAATATCTAATGGATTTCATTCTATTAGAATCCTAGGAGCAGCACCTATTAAAGAATTAGTGTTGCTGATATGGTACAAAGGGTTTGATACCTTGGGATTTGTTGAATAGGGCTAATGAAGGAGTGATTGCTTGAGAAGTATTATATAGGGAATAAACTACAGCGAAGATTAAAAAAGTCCCACAACAGTGATTATGAAAATATTTTGGAAAAGAGCCCTTGGAGAATCAATTTGGGTTAAAGCGCATATTTAATTTTGTACAATAACAAAACCCAAAGCAGGATATTAATGCTCTCCAGTCCCCAAACACATTTTCCCTATCTAGCCAAAGTCACCCTGAAAGACGATGTAGAGCAAATCAGTTCATTTGGAACAAATTTCAGTAGTTGCAGTGTATAATCTTATTTGGTTACTCTTCTCCAGCTTTTAAATTGCTCTTCCTTCCAGTACCAGCTTTATTTTTACAAATGATGTTGTCCAGCCAGTTCTAAAATTAAATTTGCTGTAGTAACATCTGGGTCTCAGTTAGTCACTTCCTTTGCTCTGATCTTGTCCTTTTCTGAAGTTCAGCTTTCACTGAAAAAAAAACAACACCAACTTAACAGTTTTTGTCTCAAGGCGTATTTTAGATTTTCTGACAGATTTTTAAAAAAATACAAACACACACACACAAAAACCTTAAACAAAAAAAAACCCACAGACAGACAAAACCACAAAAAAACCCCAACAACCCACAAAATCAGCAAAAAAAATCACTAACCAAAAAGCCACCTATAGGAAATGATTCATGAAATCTGGTAGAGTATTTGCAAAAAATGTGTTGCTTCCACAATCCAAGCATTTCTTTCTTCATCTTCTGTGGTTAGCAGTGAACAATAGGAGAATCTCAGTGCTACACCAGTGCCCTGCTGCCAAGGTGACCCATGGGGGCTAGAGACAGCTGGGGATAGAAATACCCTCTGCCAGTTTGTTCCATCCAAAGCCCTGGCCCAGAATACTTGCTTTCTTCTATAGCCTGGTGTACTTTTTCTCCTTGGAGTATTGTAAGAAGAAAGATTTTTGAGCTTAATTCATGTATACAACTCCTCAACCCATCAAACAAAAAAAAAAGATATATAGGAAGTTCTGTCAAGTAAAAATATTGTTCTTGATTAAGTGATTGATAGCAGCATGTATAAAAATATCACATATACAGGCAGATATATTGGAGAGGCAAACTGCTTTATAAACAGCCCTTCAGAGAAGTAGCAAAATTACTTTGATCTGGCATGCTGCTGCTTTATGGCAGGATTCACCAATGGGAGACTTGAGTAGTTCCAGATTGCTTGTTGAAGAGTGACTTGGTAGGAAAAAACACACACAATTCTCTCAATACCTAACATTGTATTTCAAAATACAGCAGTACTTAAATGTTAGATTAAGCTTCAAGTGCCCAATTGCCCAAATTTATGTATAAAAACCTGTGCCATCATCTTTGAATAGAGATTTGATCGCAGTGGATCAAATGCGGCAGTACTTGCAGGCTTGTTGTCCTTGAGGACGCCATTAGCTCTGACTGTCCCTGTCCACTCCCCTGTGGCTTCCCCCACCTGACCATGGCTAAGGATCTCATTTCTGCCCTCTCCAAACTCTCCCACCCTGCCCATGGCCCAGGACCTGGTGTTGGCCCCCTGGAACCATCTGTCCCTGCAGCAGTGCTGCAGCAAGTCTCTGGCTTCCCACTGCCCTGCCTGGCCATGGACCTGGCTGGGATGGGTCCACATCTCCACCCAGCCTTGGCTTGTCCCCAGGGAGGTGCCCAGTGCCAAGGGCTGGAGCTGACCTGGTGCATCCTGGCTGTCTGCTCCTGGTTGGAGTGGTGGATGGGCCTTGGATGTCAAACCCTACTACTCTGCCATCACTCATGGAGAGCCCCAGTTCTGGTTTCTGGTTCCCCATCCCTAAGCGGGTAGCTGGCTTTTGTAATTCTCTGACTTGCACAAGTGCATAGACTTCACTTTTCTTAAATACAGTCAGTACTCTGAATCACGGCTGCTGGTATCCTCCTCCTCTCAGGCTGAACTTGTGAGAATTTGCACTTAGTTTCTCCTACTTTACTGGGGCAATTCCAGTTTGCTCTAGACAATGAGCATGAAGGAGCAAGTACAGCACCCTCATGGGTGCTCCACAGATCCCCAGATATTTGAGTGATATTTAAGTGCAAGGGCCACAAGTTTCAGGCTCAACACAACTGCTTTGGCAGCTGAATGTTATGAGGTCATGAAGAGAAAAAATTAGAACACAGACTAAATCAATTATAAGCCCGAAATACAGTCTCTAAGTATTTTTCTGTAATCTACTAATTATCCATAAGTATGTAAGTTAGGTAATTGTAAATACAGGTTTATATAAGGAGATTCCTATTACTTTTCATATATACTTACTGGGCTTACTGTTGCTGATGAAGTTTGTTATCTATTTTATGACCGAAGAAAGTCAGTGAAAAAGCAATTCTTTTTCACCCTGTTCTTCAGCAATAACTCTGGCATATTCCTACACTTCTGGCTTAAATTCCTCAAGGAGACACTCTGATTCAAGGTTTATGGTGCTTTTCACTGCTTACTTCAAGGCCACATTTCGGAGAAGTGACTAATATTACCCCTTTGCTGGTTCCAAGCCATACGATAAAAGCTTCACCACTCTGTTGAATTATATCGTATAATTTTCTCTTGCAGTTGTTTCCAAAACCCCAGTTAAGGTCCATCATTTTGGATCTGCACTTTAATAAGGTACTCCTCTCACCTTCTATTTATAAACAAGCTGCTTCCTAAAATAGTTGTTTTGTTCTAATGAGTCAGAACATTTCTTTCATGATTTGGGATTCAGCTTAAGGATTTTTCCAAGTTGTGATTTTCAGGTCCTTACCAAAATATAAAGAAAACATTAATTTTAATGACACCACAAACTCTAGAAATTTAGAAATGAGAGTCAAATGCAAAGTAAACAAGTGTTTTGAATATCGAACATTTGCTAGGAATGTTTAGTCACATCATCTATATTGATATGTAAATACACCACTGATTTCACTATACGTAATAATGAAATGTTAAAATTTCCTGATGGGGAGACTGAGTTTTATAGAATAACACTGTTTCCTCAAAGCAAACTAACATTTGCTTTCAGGCAGGTGGAATTTTAAAGCTCCAAAGCTTTTTCTAGAGCTATATGTGTGTTCATTAACTTAAACATGAACCACACTGAGCCACTGTCAGAACGAGCTACACTATGAGGTCTGAAAACCTCATCTACACATATATTTATTTTCTAGCATTAAGATGGAGTAAGCTGTGCAGAATGTATTCTAGAAATTATAATACTGTTTTTTAGGAATAACTTCCAGAGAATGTCTCCACATTTTGAATACAAGATGCATTAATTGCATTAAAGCAAACAAACAAACAACAACAAAAACCCAAATAAACAAAAAACCCCACACCCCCAAACCAAAACTATCTTATCTGGAAATTACAGAACAATCATAACAGTCTAATTTAAATTATGATGCTCCCTTTTTTTTTTTTTTTTTTACGTTATTTTCTTTTTTTGGTTGTGACTTCAACCTTTTGCTCTTAGTTCTCAGTGAGCCATCAGAACAATTTCAGTACCTTGGACAACTACTCAGATCCAGCAGTCCAAGGGAGCCAGGATGATTTACAGAGATTTAACAACCATAGCAAACGATGTTTAAGGGAAGATAATAAATTTAAAAAAAAAAATAGGAAAGATTTTCTTTTTTCCTTCTACTGCTTCAAGATATAATCTCAAAATTACTCAAACTACAAAAAGTCGAGGCACCAACACCAATTTTCTCTACACGTCTATGCCTACGCACTCTGAATTTTGGGATGAGATGAGTAAAATATCCCACATATGAAAAAGAATATAACAAGAACATACATTTTTATTCCATCCATGGATGTCATTCCTGACCAGCTCCGTTACTACTAAACCCAATAGCCAAGCCAATTTTTCACTTCCTTTATTGCAGACTTGACAATACGTAAAGTACATTTTTTTTACCTTATAACTGATTTCAATAAATTAGAAATTTAAAGAGAAATGTGTGTTTGTGTCTGTTTTTACTCCAAGCTTCCTGAACAAAAAGGTGATTGATACTGCACCATAAAGTCAGAAAAAACTCATGCAAAAATGACACATATGTTAGACCTTATGTGAAGACATAACCTTTTAAAGTGAATTGATCTAGGGAAGAGGAATTTTAAACTGTGAGAGTGAGGATGATATAAAAGTAAGACTGAACCAAGTAGAGGTTAGTGAAGATACAGATACACCTCCAGGGTAAGTTCCAGGCTGGAGAACAAAACACCTAAGAGAGAACAAAATCCTCAGGCAGACTGAATACTCAAGTGAAAAAAAGTGTTAATATTTTGAACACAGTTGTAACAGAACAAGTCTTAAAATAAGACAAGATTACATGAAAGTGTGATCCCAGCTGCTTTTCCTCTGTTTTAATATGAAATGCTTGAAAGTAAACCTGTGTTGCATCCATGCTTTCTCATGAACCCTCACCAAGTCACTCTGTTAGAACTTGTACAGTTTCAAATGCACTTCATTTGATTGCAAAAAATAAATTATTAAAAAATAAGGTTTTTTTGTTTTGTTTAGTTTTTTCAAAAGAAATCCAAGAGAAATGAAGGACATCCAGAGGCAATGACACGTCTCTCTGGTTCAATACAAAGGCATTAGACATATTATGCCATGTAATACAACTTCCCAAATCAGCAGATTCCACCAACTGATGATACTCTCATACACTCTGTGAGAAAACATATTGTGACTTTAAATCTTGGGGATAAAATAGCAAGATCATATTGAACAAAATGGCCTTAACAGTGTCTGCAGTCAAGCTTTTCTCACACAGAAGAAGAACCTTCAGAAAATAAAAGCTTTTTTCCCTGCAGTTATGTAAGACTAGAAATTACTCATTTCTCTCAACTTCTTGAGTTGGGGGGAAAACAACCAGCTAAACAAGCAAAACTCCAAACAAACAAACAAACAAACCCTACCAAACAGCATAACAGGAGGTTTTGTTATATTTGTGCTGTCACATCCATGGTATGATTTCTGGGGTTGTCCTGTGCACGGACTATAACGTTTTCAGTCCATTGGAGAGGTTTTTTCTAAGGCAACATATTTGTAGAAAAAGGTGTAATTGAAATGTCTTTAATATATTTTCAAACAATTTATTGGAAATTAACTTTTTTTATTCATGGATGGTTAAAATAAGAAATTTCTGATAAAGTGTACTTCAAAGAAACGTCATATTTTCCAAACTTCTGTGGGTCTATGTTCTCCTCTAATCCCAGGATATAGCACAGGACATACAAATTGCAGGATTAAATCTCTTGAGGAAAATTTACTTTTGCTGAGATACAAGAATACATTCTCAAAGAGGTGAAAGAATAACTTTAAGAAGTTGGGGTTTTTTTTTCAAAGATAGATTTAGTGGCAGTTGTGATAAAAAAATTTATATAAAATCAAAAAACCATCTTGAGGGAAGGCATGAAAAGAGAAAACTACCAGATCTCATCAGTGGTCTTTAAATTTCTAAGGAGTGATTGGTCCTCATTAAATCTTGAAACAAACTACAAAGCTTCTGAAATGGAAGAGAAGTAGATCACTTTCAGAATGTCAGCTTGTTCAACCAAATCTACAAATGGGAACTTTACTTTTTGTCTTTTAATCTCATTAGATAAAACTGAATTTCTAATTTAAAAAAGAAAGAATAAGCAGAACCAGGAGGACTAAAGACATTGATTTTTTAATTTTGCTTGTTTGACAAAAAGATCGCTCATTTTTGAGTTCTCACTTCATTTATTTCTTCACTTGCAAAGTCTAAAGAAAATAGGAACGTGAGCTTTTGAAATGCTGCTCTGCGTAAGAAGAAGCATCATTATGTGATACTATACTTCTGTGCCTTTGACAAAGGAAATCTTTATGAGGCTGATATGCCTTTGTTAATCTCAATTTCATTTCCCATAGTTGTCTGCACGTGGGCAGATTTGCTTGAATTACTTTGTTATTCTTATTTCCTGATGTGTTCCCTTGTTTGAAATACAGATCTATGTCATATTGAGTTCTCAGTTCTCATGTGGTCATGTAACAGCAGAAGCAGCACATTATTATTAGCTTCACATAAAAGGAATAGGAGCTCCTACAAGAGAAAACTCATTTCTTTGCATCACCAGTATTGTAATGAAGGCTAAGCTAGTCTACAGAGTATGAAGAATTATAAAATAAAAGAAGAAAAATTGACAGCAATCAGGAAACACTAAAAGGGATGAGTATTCCTGTCTGTGTGTGTAAATATTCATGTGTGGAAAGGTTAAGCTAAACTCTGACTATTGCATAATGTTCATAAAGTCTTAATTTTTCTGGTAAAATGGTGCTTAAGCAACAAGATTTTGAGCAGACTTTGCCATAATTCAGAATGTCATAACATTAAACTATCTTATTTTTCTTGTACCGAATTTTATGGATTTTATTATGCCTATCACACCACCTCTGATCCTCAGAGAAGAAAATATTCCATGATGTTGCATCATTCTTTATAAATATTAGCATAATTAAACGATTGATAACAGACTGTCCCATGTATTTATGTGAAGCAGTGCTCTGCAGGTGCTGGAAGGGGTCTGTGCTCCAGGGTGTGCATCAGGCTTCATATCATATTTCAAACTGATTTTGAATGGTGCTTAGTTGTCAGACCAAAGAAACCAAAAAAAAAAGAAAAAGAATGGGAAAGTAGAATAGTTCCAATTCCCATAAAAGCAATTAAAGTCCCCATAGGAAAAATATAAATACTGCATTACGTACAAGACCTTAATCCTTATTTTGACAATAAACCTGCTTTGATAGATTTCAATTATTTAACTAAAGGAATCTCAAGAATGGAGCTGTATTGAAGAGCACTGCATGCCATCCAAATACAAAGCATAGAATCTGCATACTTTTAAACAAGAAAGAATGGAAAGAAGTGAAAAATAAGGAAGTGATTGAATGAAGGCTAAAAAATGTGCCATACAAATTCCAGAGCAACAGAAATCTCTGATTTATGTAATTAGACCTTAGTTTACTGGGGAAAAAACCCACAGCAAAATAAAAAATAAAATCCTAAATAAAATATAAACCTGGGAAAGGCGTGTAAGAAGCAGTTTAGCTATTGACAAGCTCATGTCCTTTTAAATAGCAAGAGTTAACGAATTAGGCTAAAAAGTCCATTTTTCTCAGGATACTCTTTCCAGTAGTGAGCAAGAGTGACTGCCTATGTAAGAGTACAGGAACACAGAAACTTTTTGGTGATGATCACACAGAATCCTCTCCAAGCCTTCAACAGCTTCACGCTTTTTGAGTCAGGAATGCCATTTTTACACTAATCCTCTGTTTATTTTCTGCATCAACTTGTCTTTTGAATTCAAGAGAAATTTAATGTCTGCAACATCCTAGGGAACTCCACATCTTATTATATTTTATTTTACAAGAAGAACCACTGGCTTTGGTAGGGGACTTTCTGTTCTTTGTTTGTTTTGGGGTTTTGCATTTTTTGCCTATCACCTCAAAATTCTACTAGAAGAGAATTCAATTAATTGATCCTTATTCTCTTTCTAATAGCCAGTGATAATTTTTGAAATCTCTAATGATACTTTGGTTATTTCTTTTTCAAGCTTAGTTTAGACGCCTATTTAGTCACATACAGAAACCTTTTCTATCTTTGATCAATTCTCCCACTATCTTGTAATTTCCAGGCTTAGCCCTTTGTGATGGGAGAAGCCAAGCTGTACTTAGCATTGAAACAGAGATAAAGCTTGATTTTATATACTTTAGTTCTCATTTTTATTCTGTTTTTCTTCCCAAAAGTTCTATATATAATGGCGATAACATTTTAAACCAGTGAAAAATAGTAGAAGAATACCGTTAAAAGGTTTTGGAAACCATGGAAAGAATTATACATCTACAATAGAGTTAAACCCCATAATTTTCACATAATCATGATCTGATCTAGCAGCCAATAGCAGCAGCCAAAAATTAACAAGTCCTGTTATGTATGTAGACATAGGTTTCAGGGTTTTTTGATGCTAACATCATTAATTGTAAAGGCTTGGGTTTTTTAAAGGGCAGCAAAAAATTAAACTGTCTAGAGACTTCTCTGAGGAGAATGAAAGCTTCTGAAATAGTCCCAAAAGGTACAGTGGAAAAACATTCTCATTTATGCAGAGCAACTCAATTTTTGCTCCATGTTACATTCAGGATGGTAATGGACTACAACTGAGTAGGTGGCATTGTAAAATAATTTCTTTACAATTCAGAAATACATCTTGGGATTCATCTCGCCAAATGGAATGCTCTACATAGGACATATGCTCATCTGAACAAGTCACTGTTCACTTCTACTGTACTTTTTTCCCCTGAATTACGCCTGGAGCAGAATTCTGGATACTGAGGAAATTTGTGCAAAACTATCCTCAGGAGAAGAGTAACCTTCTCCACAGTCATTGCTTTGTAGCACCCCAGTTTGCTGCTGTATCCAAGAGCTATCCTTGTTAGCATGAGACACAAATACTATTTGTAATGTTGTTTTCAGCGGAAAGACCTTGAAAATTAACTTTATGACCTTATACTGTGAGGCTCCGTGAAGCTGTGGGCATTTGACACCTGGTGACATCGCTAGAGACTGTTGAAGAAGGATGTTGGATGGAGACATCCATACCTGGTATATATCCACAGTGTTCGCCCAAAGCCAGGTGAAAAAATGCCTGGGTCTCTTCCTCAGCGGCCAAAAATGAAGGAAGACAAAAATGGGGAGTTAGATCTATAAAATTAGATGTTGTCAGTGGAAAGAAATAGAAATATACGTAAGTTCCTAATATAAGAAAGTATCCTATGTTCCCTCAAGTGTCTGATTACTTGTTCCCTGGAAGCTATTTTCTTCCTTAACTGTGCTTTGAGTCCAGGGTGAGTCATTCAAATGCAATGTCTGATACTAAACAAACTGAATCCCTTCTGCTATTTTTACTCTCTCAACACTATGCTAAGGAACAAATTGGTGATAGACAAATGTCCCTGCCCATGGCAGGGGGATTGGAACTAGATGACCTTTAAGGTTCTTTTCAACTCAGACCATTCTGGCATTCCATGATTATAGGAAATTATTATGTCCTGAAAATGGGACACAGATATCAGAATTTGTTCTACAGCTACTGCTTTTAAGCGCAAGAACACAACCAACAAACTCTATCTTGTCATCTTTAACATCTTATTGAACAGCATTGTAGCTGTAATCGTACTGAATTGTACTCAAACTAGATATTGTAATTTTGTAAGAAACCTCAGAAAACCCTCATTCATAATCCTGAGTATTGGACACTAGCAGCAAACAGAAAATATCACTCTGTCTCTTAATGGGAGATAATGATCACAACCAGTTCTGCCACCATTAATTTGGCTAATTTGGAATCATGTCATTTTTTCAGCTCAACTAAATGCATATCCTGAGGGGAATTATGGCATTTTCTTTAAACCCCAGGAGGAAGTGAGTTAAGAAAGGCACCACTAGAGCCTTTTGCCAGCAAAGCTCACAGTGAGGCAAAAGTCACAGCAGACCAACTCTGAGCCCAAGCTTTTGTTGCAATCAGAACTGATGGGATTACTCTTTAACACATTAAAATTGGTTGCTTAAGTATTTTTTGGGTTATATTTGGTTGGAGAAGCTACATTTTTATCCTCATCATCTCATAAGGAGAATCAGAAATGGCCTGCTGTTTTGCATAGTGATGTGGGACACAAGCAAACACAAAATGAGTGTCTCTGTCAACTCCCACAGTCTGAGTGATTGCTGAATTATTGAATTATTAAAATTAAAATAATAAGATGAATCTACAGAAGAAAATCAGCTTTTTACTCTATACTTTTTTTTTTATTGCTTCACACATTCTTTGAAAATTTCTTATTGGGAAAAAACTATTCAAGAATACAATTTTGCCCACTAAAATTTATTAAGTAATCAAAACAAAATCAATTCCCTCTCTCACCTTCCCCATTTTCTGCTTCTCACCACCAAAAAGGCCCCGTTCTGTATGATTCCTAATCACTCTGTAGGCTTACAGTTGGCAACTCTATGTAAATCTACTCAAATCCAAGTAGAAAGCTATATACTCATAATAAAATAAAAGTCAGTTTTAATGAAATTTTACCACTTTTTTTTTTTTCCCTGAAAAGTAATTATTTACTCAGAATTCCCAATTAGATGGTGTGTCTACTAAATATCTGAGTTGAGGTTGTCAGAACATAAACATTTTTTATCTCATATTGATAGATACATTGCTGTGTTCTAGTTTATTATGTCTTTCACATTTATAAGTTTGTTTTGTTTTACTTTAAAACATAAAATCTATTTTTATTGCCATTTCATTTTGTAACTCACTAAGCTCTTTCAAGAGCTTTGACAGGCTATTAATTTATATTATTATATACATCAATAAAACAACCTACTATTCTAATTGCTCAGTGATTGCTGGATTTATACTGTATTTGTTTAAGTAATGAAAAATTATTCTGAAGAATACCTCTGTGTGCTTTATTATAAGGATGTATTTGTCATGCTCTTGTCTTCCTGTTGCAGCTATATTAAAATGTAGGTCTGAGTAATTTTCTTTCTTTTCTTTCCTCTGAGGGAACTTATTATTCTACTTACGAAATACATTGAAAAAAAAATCAGTGACTGGTACAAAACCTATGACTGATTTAAAAAAATTGTTCTTTACTTTCCCTTTAAGCAATAACAAAATCAATTATTAGCAAATGTGGCTTTTATGTCAATCAAATATATATCATAATTAGCCAGTTTTGTTCTACAACTAAGAGAAGTAGAACACAATAATAATAATAATAATAATAATAATAATAATAATAATAGTAAATAATAAGCCAATCCTCTCAGCAATGCCAAAGGAATGACTCAATTCAGCTGCACAGGGATATTTTGTCAGGCTAACTGGTTGTTTTCTGGAGTTATTTGTACAGGGAACCAGAGAGGAACAATTAAATTACCCGATCAAATTTAAAATAGAAAAAATTTAGAAGGGATTTTAAGGTAAAATAAGGTCCTAAACTTAAAACTTTCAGATAGTAAAGGAGCAACTCTCAAATAACCCTTGGTTCATTACCGTCAACCCTGGTGTCAGTTAATACCTGATTATGACAACCTGGTTAGGAGAGATTTTTAATAACCTCTACATCAAGCCGCTAATTCATATAATGGCTATGTGATATAGTATACAAGCTCAGTCAATTAAAGTCCTACCCTCAGACGTACCCATTGCTTCCTGAGAAAGGAAGGAGAACATTTTTCTCCAGTAGGTTAATACTTTGCTAAGTGTTTAGTCAAAGTAAGAAAGATGATGTTATATTCTGGAGGATCGACATCTTCAAAAAAGTAACAGGAGCCAATAACATAGGGCAAGATTTTGGTAATGTTTTCTGAGCAGGTTAATAAACCACAGCAATTCCTGAATTACTCTGGGAATGTGGGGTAGTGTAGGAGAGAAAAATTAACACAAAATGGGAGCAGAAGAAAGGAGTTATCCTAACAGAGTATAGGAGTTACCCTAACATCCCCTAAAGGATGCATTTCCTTTAATTGCAACCCAGACACCCGAGACACGCAAAAGGACACCAAGTCTGCTAAGAAGGTAAGGGCTAAGAATCACTTACCTCCTGCAAGATGAATCTGTAAAGGAACTTTGTAAGAGACACATTTTATCACATATTTTCCTTTTCTGTCAGTAGTGTCTGCAGCCTTTGACCGAATCTTTGGATGTGGGGTTTTGGGTTCCTCCACTGAAAGACTTTTCTGGGATGTCTGGAAATCACAGGATTCTTCCTGACTAAATGCATGGGCCACTGTGAGAGTGAGTCATGCGGGCATGCAAATGTATGGGGAGTGCTTGGCTGTAGCTGAGAAATGCTCTCAAGTAAGTGACAAAGCCCTTGATAACTATTTTTAATGGTTTCCCCTGAAATCTTTAAAAATTACTGAAAATACTACACAAACCCAAAACACTGCCCCATACCAGCCACTGTGCAGAAAATTAACTCTACCCCAGCTGAAACTGGTTAACAGCAAAATCACTTTTAATAGTTAGGACTTAGAAAAGCCTTAGCTTCCAGCACTTTTTATGCTTTTGTCTGAAACATTTAAGCGCCCTATAGTATCACTTATCTTTCTACTGCTGCAGGCACTTTTAGACTATGATCAAGCACAGTGTTATTTTAAAGGAGTTAAAACACTCAGGCCTTGAAGTCTCACTTCATGAAGAGAGTTTTCTAAGTCTTACATCATTTTGTTGTCTGAATATCCTGGTTTTTCTTTCTTCCCTGTTAAAAAAGTTGCACATATGCATATCATAGCCACATACCCCATAGAAAATTCTACTAAGTAGTTAAAACATGCTTGTAAATGCATCTAGAGAGAGAACATTTAGTGCTACTCTTTTTACACTCTGTGATGGAAGGGACAGGAACTCAATCCCTGTTGTGAAGTTAGCAGATAAATGCATCATAGAGCTCCTCCATATCCTTAATGTAGAGATATTTTTCCCCCATGGAAGCATGTTCTTAAAAGTTGAATGTTTAGCTGTACTCAATTTCCCAAGTGAAGCAGTTTATTTTGCTTAATAAATATCAATAATCAATATTTGTTATACTAGTGCTTGATCTTAAGGTAACATTTATTCCTCTGTGATGGTCTTATGACTTTGAAAGAAAAAAAAAGTGCTTCTATTTTTTCCCAAGTTATATATCACACCTCACACCAGCAAATTTACTCTATCGGAAATAAAGGTAGGATCCCACTTGAGAAAATACCATTAACCAATTAATCTCTACTTAAGCCATATTTTGAAACCTACCTGTGTTATACTATTCAAACCATAGACTACCAGTGGCTAAGTATTTCGGACCAAATGAATACTCATACCAAATATTCTAAATATATTAGAGAGGAAGAGGAGGGGCAGGCACTGATCTCCTGCTTTCTCTGGTGACCAGTGACAGGACCTGAGGAAATGGGCAGAAGTTGTGTCAGGGGAGGTTTAGGTTGCATCTTAGGAAAAGGTTCTTCACCCAGAGGGTGGTTGGGCACTGGAACAGTCTCCCCAGGGAAATGCTCAGGAAGCATTTGGACAACGCTCTCAGGCACAAGGTGAGACTCTTGACGGGTCCTGTGCATGGCCAGGGCTAGACTTTGAGGATCCTTGTTAGTTCCTTTCAGCTCAAGGTATTCTGTGATTCTATAATTCTATTGAAAACAATTTGAATATAGTGAAACACACACCTTATTTTACAAAAGTGTTTTACTTACCTTCTTTTCTTAACACTTTTTGATCTATGACACGCTCTAGGCACTGAATAAGTATGTTCATGTAGTTGTAACTAATACTTCAGTTCTCATTTAGCACTCCTTTACAAAAATTTCCAGTGCTTTTCAGGTTTTGCTTAATTCAAACCTATCTGCATAGTTAACAGCAACTTTGCTTTGGTTTAGGATGCGTTTTATTGAACATCTGTGGGAAAATGCCTTGGAGGTAAAATTAGAGAAAATTGGGAAGTTCTATTCCCACTGCAACAGAAGTTATAACAAATGGAAATTATAGGATGAAATGCAGTTGCTACTCCCTGGATGACACGGGGTCAGCATGCCTGAGTTCCCATGCAATACGTGCTCGGGGGACTACACAGAGCGTGGAGCGGAGTGGAGACATCGTGGCCAGGCTCTGCCAAAAGCCCTGCAAGAGAGGGAGCTCGGTGGTACCTTGCAGCTGATAAACCACATAACACCTCTAAAGCAAGGGAGGGAAAAGGTTTCTTGCTGTTGAACGAGCAGCTGTGGTGAGATCACAAACACACACGTCAGTTGTAACAGTGACCTTACCCACCTCCAAGGTGTGGCCACCCCCACTGAATATGATGCATGGTTAGAGCCACTCAAGCTCCACCTAAATGCAAAAATAGCATAAAAGTAAGTTAAAAATGGGGAGAAGTTAGGGAAGGCTCCATCTTAACTTCTGGGACCAGTCAATGAGCTGAACCTGTCTTCTCTCCCCCACAGGGAAGCCTAAGAACTGTGGTCCATGCGCCCTGGTTGATTATCTGGAGCCAGCTTTTAGGAGTTACAGCTTGTCCATATATTGCTTTGAATACATTTTTGCAGCTTGATACCATCACAGGCAATCTCTGACCCTTAACCTGTCACAATTTTATATTATATTGAGTGTTATTCCATAAACTGTTAAGTGCGAGTCCTTCAAGGGCACTTGCTGTTGCTGGCAGCAGGGAACATACTCACCGGCGGAGGCCTGCGATGGGGGTGTCCCTTATGCTGTTGGTGTGTGCCCTGTATCTTTCCTGGGGTGCCGACAGACCCATTAAAGGTGTAGACACCCAGAAAGACTTTTCTCTTTGCATATGACCTTGAACAAGTCCCTGAACCACGCTCCGAGGCAGCTGGACTGTTCAGTGCAGGGACACTGACAGCCTGATTGGGCACATGGGTTTTGGCGTTTTCACTGACAGACTAATCCAACACAAAGGTTTGAGAAAATCTCCCCTCCTCAGCTGAAGTCGCATTATTAAAAGTGCAGGGGCTGAACATTTCTGACATCTAAGTATCAGCTTCAATGGTCCCAATGGAAAATAGCTTTAATAATACATTTAAAAGTTCCTTTCCAATGGATGGTTTTGATTCCTAAGTAAAACTGGAGTGAAGACAAGCAACAGAGAGGGCATCCTGATCAAGTGAACACAGAAGAGAGGTATTAAGTACACTATAGAAACATCACTGCTGAAGTTCTACTCTTCACAAGGCATCCTTGCAATTAGACTAAAAGCTGACTTAGCAGTACTTCATGTTTTTTACCATGTGTTTCCTTCACAGGCGAAGGAAGTTAAAAATCAAACAGAGTACACTCAATTTTCCTTTAATATCTGAAGGGCTTTTAAAAATGTTAATGATGAAGCATTCAGATAGATGAGGAAATTCACCACTGTAGATTTTTTTCAATTATCCCCTTAGTAAAAGAGAAAATGTAATTCTCAATTAGATAATAATTCCCCACGTATGCAGAATAGCTTCCTACAGAATCAGCTGGAAAATTTAAATGACCTTCCCAAGGTGAACAAAAAGATGAGCCTAATTTTTTTGGTATTGTTGCCTAAAACAGCTCCAGAAAGCCCCTCTGACTTTGTGTGATTAAGGTACTGACAAATGACAATGATGATAAAAGAAGTGGCAAATCTTCCAAGCATCCAGAGATGGAGATTTAGGCATACATTTTCAAGAGATTTCTGTTGCCTCTGTATTTTCCATGTCACTGTACAGACGTTTTACATTTGTAACCTGCAACCCAAATTTTCCGTGGTAACTGAATGAGAACCCTAATCCCATTCTACTCAGAATTCCATTCCAAGACACCTAAAAACGAGCAATGCAGCCTCCACTATCGGTGATTTCTGTCTGTATATGATGTAGGATGGATGTAGCCCTGATTTAGATAACCGTACCAGTGCAGAACAGTGTCTGAACTAATAAGTACTGCTGAAAGACTGTGAGTAAAGTTGTATCAAAATTATGTCCATAACCCATTTCAAGGGAAACTGGTGTTATGCAAAACCTTAGAAATTCCTGTCATAATTTCTCATGAATATGAGTGATCATTACAACCACAATTTCCTCTGAAACCCTGTTAACACATGAAGGAATGGCAAAATGGATGTAGCTGTGTCACGTACGTGTAATTTCAAAGCTAATGACTGAAAAGTTACACTGATGCCTAGCTAGATTTAATCTGTCAAGAAGACATAAAAAACATGAAAAGCACTATTTTTCTACAGTGTGGTCCTACACCTTTTTTCTCTGACATTTCTTTAAGAATATATTAAGCTGGATTTAAAGAGAAAGTAAGGAGGAAAACCTCTATACTGACTCTTGTTAGCACTCACACACAGAAAGTCCACACATTGTAGAAGAAGAATTTTTGGATCTCCATATTGGCTGCAAACTTCAAAGCCAGTGACTCAAAGCTGGACTTCCTATTAGAAACATTAATAAGAGTGGGTGAAGAAAAACTAAGGAGAAAGCGGTTCATATACATGGATATATGGGATCACTCTGCAGAGATGTAAAAACTTCTGGGGAAACAAAGGCTCTCTTTTTGTACCATGTCTCTGAGGGATGTCAGAAAATAATTTATTCCCACTGAAGAAAAGAATAACTATCACTTTTGGAAAGACAGCTATGACAAGAGTCAGCTGTGACTGTAATGAGGGCTACGCAGATAAGCACAGTCACAGAAGAAATCACTAATTTACTACATCAACAGTAAGGCACATAGAGAATACCCCAGTCTTCACTGCTGACTTCCAGGGATGTAGAATATTTACCTGGACAGTGGCAGCTGATGAATGTGATCATAGCACTAAAAATTGTCACCTTTACTCTGGATGTACATCAGGCTATGAAAATGAATAACAATGCTTTATGCAGCTTCACAAATTCTGTCACTGCTCAGAAATGCATATTATTTCTTTCCTTCTGTAATGAGAAATGTCTGGAGGGTGTTTCTTGACTTTTTAAAATCTGCTTTGAAAATTGTCTTATACTGCTTATATGGTAAAATAATTTGCAATCTCCTAGAAAATCTGATGGTGTACTTTGGAGAACAAGGAGCTTGTGAAAACGTTTCAGTATTGGACGTTTTTGACAACTTTCACTTCTGGATATGAAACTCCTTGGTGTCAGTTCTGCAGTTAAATTTATTAATAAATAAGTTTTAATATTTGAAGAACACATTTCCATTAAAAAATATAAAATTAAAAAATTAAAAAGATAGCATATCCTACAGTTTATAAAATTTAAACTAACAAAAAAGATTCTTCCTACCTGCTTCAGTATCTTGGCTTCAATCTCTAGGATATCAATGACTACAGTGAATGTTTCTGCATATAGAATATGGGGAAAATGTATCATCAGAAACTAACATATTTCATATTTATTTACTTTCTTTTTGGAAAAATGTTTCTACATTCTTCCTGTGGAAAAAAAAAATTAGTTTAAATCACAGTCACCCTTGCTTCCAGAGCAGGAAAAATCTTTTCTTCTTCCTCTTCACTCTTTGAACATAATTTCTATTGTACTTCTTAATTAATCTCCTTCTAGCCTCAGGTGTCCATTTAAGGAGGATCATTTAAGAAATAGTTGCCCTTTGTGCACATAAAGGGTGTATTACACTGAGTCGAAAGTATCTTAGAATTTAAATCTCATTAACTTTGCCTAAAACATATTGTTAACAAACATTTTCTGCCTAAATGTATTTCCTACAACAACAACAACAAAAAGGGTTTAGATTTATAAAGTTTTTAAGAGGTGTAGATGTCACTATGTTTCAGAAAATCTATAAAATCATCAATGTGATTAAAACCTGTCATTTTATGAGAAGTGATTTAATGGATTTTATTTTTGTTTGTTTGCTATTATCTATTTCTTTTGCTATTATCATCAAGAACATGTTCAGACTCAAATTTCTGTTACCTACAAGCCAATAGAATGACGAACTGGTGTCACAGTCCTTCAGTCAGAAGTTTTTACTCTACTTGGTTAGAGCAACATTGTACAAGTGAAAAGAAGTGAAGAACCGTGTCAAAACATTTCAGGAGCTGTTCTGTTCCATGTCCTACCATCCTGCTAAACAACTGACACCACTGTGGTACCTGTGCTTGCTCACTGCTTGTCTGCCATCATACTCTGTTCAAGAGGTACAGTTCTTTTAGACCTTTGGCACTGCATGGCTTAGAATCTCCAGACTTAAAAATTATATATTTCCCTCATCTAGTAGATGGTTTTAGAAAATATGTTCTGATTCCTCAGGGTAAGGTATTTAATTGTCACTGCAGAGACTATTTCTGTGTTCCTGAGGCTGGATATTGTAAGAGTTGTGTATAAGTGACTCCTGAATTATTTAAGTTCAGCACAGCTTAGGAGCATTTCAGTTTCAAGGGCTTTAGAGACAGGTAAAATGTTGTTTTCTATTTTAAAACCTTGAATACTTTTTTTTTTCATCTTAGTCAAAGTGACTGGAAAAGGACAGAAAGTCTGAAACTATAAGCAATTTACAGCACTTTGAAGCCATCAAGCATACATGTCATGCTTACTTTTCAAGCAGCAGTTGTCTGTCAAATTGACTGCACAACCTGTGCTGGAGTTAGCTGTTCTTTCTTCCTGCAGAACATCAGGAAAATTATGTCTTATTGGAAAAAACTTCTTTAAACCTATTCTCCACACTCTTGCATAATATCTATAAGAAAGTTTTGATCAGGCTACCTGAGACCTTAGCTCCATGATGACTCTGTGCTGCCACTCCTTCATGAGTAAAATGATTAACCCAACAGGGGCCAAGACTCTAGAATTTTATAAGCACTATTGACACTGAAGGTGTTAAGTCCACAGACACTTCTGTTACTGAATTTGCTGATGTCTGCCTGTCATTGGCAATGACAAATCACATTTCAGCCCAACGAAGTGATCCATCTTGTGTACGGCTTTTTTTTTCTCTTACAATATCTTGTGCAAATTAAGGCATAGAGTAATTTTATTCTTATTATGGCTGTAGGCAGAATTTTGTCCGTCCAATATTCATCAATAAAAAAATGAAGTTGCTGCCTCCTTTTTTTTCTTAATTAGATCAATAATTGGATGGTAGTGGCCTCCTGAAATCATCCTGTTTGCCTGAGATGTGCTCAGAAAGATAGCAGAGAATGTCTTTTTAAAGCTCAGCTTTGGTGGACAGGGATGGCATGTGTGAATGCATGATCTGACTATATTAATGAGCTTGTATGAAATATGTTGAAACTCTTCTTTTTTCCAGCATGTTTTCACAGGATACCTTCTGTATCTCATCACAGGTCTCACTTTGCAGCGTACAGGAACAACGGGATTTTCCACATATCTCATTTCTAGAAACACCTATGTCCAGGT
The DNA here is from genome assembly GCA_013397865.1 of Struthidea cinerea. NCBI lineage: Eukaryota > Metazoa > Chordata > Aves > Passeriformes > Corcoracidae > Struthidea > Struthidea cinerea. The sequence continues at coordinate 45,245 of VZTI01000341.1, read as the reverse complement.
GATAAAAGTGCTGCCATTTGTGATATCTTGCTTGTATATCCATGCTCATGGATTTCTTAGTGGCCAGTTTCTGACATAGACATCCTTATATATTTTTCAGGTGTACCTAATTTCGAAACGCTTGCTCTCTTTGCAGTGCCAGATATCAATCTGAATACCAGTTCTCCACCTTGTTTTTCCCCATCTCAGAATCACACCTCCTATCTGGCATGATTCAATCAACATTACCTTTCTGCACTTGGTTTCTTGGGCACATGAATACATGTGGCAGTACTTCTGAGCCTGGGAGATTTGAGATGAAGAAACACTTGAGAAATTAAAGTTCTTATTTTTGGGGGTTTATAGAAGATTCTGCATTTTGTTCTGTAAAATATTTTTATAGTATACCCATAGTTATAATTATGTATCATAGAAATCATGAGCTTCTGGATATTTGATATCTTTCATGTAGCAAGCACTCCACAGAAAAATGCTTTTTCAGCATTTTTGTGGCTATTTCATTTATATCCTTCATATTTTGACATCATAGTGAAGATTTGATTAAATGAGTGAGTTAAACATTCTTTTTTTACTTCTTTGGTCTTCAGGTGGATGCAGTTTAAAGACCAACTAATTTTAATTTAAAAAACCCTGTAATACCAGATTTTAATATATAAAGAATAAAGTCCAAGCCACAATCATCCCCTGATGAAGAAAAAAATGCCTGACTGAAAAAGCTAAGCTTGCTGAACCTCCAATGAATTTACAGGGCTCTGCAGAAGGAGCCCTATTTTTTTTTCAACAGTACTAAAATTTCATCCTTTAACACAATTTAACAAGTTTTTTTCCACATAAATCTTTCTTCGATACACATATCAAGATGCAAGACTGAGACTCCAAATTTATACAATAGACTGGTGTGTTTTCAATGGCAGGGAAGAATCACTATATAATATTCCAGAGGCACATCTAGGAAGATCTAAAGTACTACATGCCATCAAAGTTCTTTTCACAGAAAATCATTCCTCTGTGGGAAAGGATGGCGGTGAGATAAGGGTGTCAGCTGAGGTCAGCAAGACTATTCAGACAACTAAGTATCTTCAGTGTCTTAATAAATTGAGTTTATAGCATTTTTTAATTTAAAGCAACTACGGCAAAGAAATTTCCCTTCGGTACAACTACGCAGTGATCTCACTTATGCAATCTGTTACATTGTTATATTCTCTCAGCTGCCCAGCAGCCAAGAATGAATGTAAAACTAAAAGATCCAGAAAAAAACCCAAAAAACCAAAAAAGAACAGAACCAAAAAAACTCTCCCCCCAATTAACCTAACTTTTTTTCCTTCTAATTTGAAATAAGATGGAAAAGCTACACTAAGTACCAAAGGAGGCCTACTACCATCCATCTTCAGTCAACTTCGCCTTCTACTTCACTTAGCACAAAGCAGAGTGAAACTTTGTTTAGTTATATGAGATATTATTTAGGTGTTTGTTAAAGGCTTTTTTTTCCCCTCCCTCTCAGTGAAATAAATATGTGTTTTACAAGAAAATAAATATGATGACTTTTACCTCAAATACGTTGACAATCCAACATTAGTCCTTCTCATGTTTTCCCTACGTTTGATTTTTTCTTCAAAATGCGTTATCTTGAAGTATACTTGGCTGTTCCTATTTTCTTTCTGCTCCCTCAAGATGCCTTTATTTTTTTGCTGTTCCAGAAAAACATATTCTGAAACAAAAATAATTCTTGCTCTCATTTTGAGACCTAAAAAAAAAAGTTCTTTTTTTCTTGTCTTCAGTGTCTTACTCAAGTAGTTAGCTGATTTAGTCCTTCTTTATTAAAATCCAAATTGAAATGAAAAATAGCAAAGTTCAAGTACATCTGCACAGCTTCCTATTACAATAATAGATTGTTTGAGAGTACCAACTACTGCTAGTGCTCTTGTTGAATCTGCCTTATTTGGAGCAGAAAAAAGGAGACACAAATGATATAATGATATGATTTGGAAAACTGGTATTAAGGCTGCAGGAACACAGAAAAAGGAATCAAGATTCTGGCAGGAAAGGTATGATATAATAAGATGTGCTTATTAATAAGATATGCTGTGATATAATAAGAACAAGTAATAATTTAATTTTAAGTGGTCAGATGTCACATAGCAGGGGTTTACTTGTTTTGCGTTCATTTGCTGTGAATTTATTCTATACAAATATCACAGAAATTCAGATTTCCAAAAATAGCATGGTTCTACTCGGTGCTATTTTCAACTAACCTTTCCACACCATAGGTCGCTTCCTCCTCACTTGTCAGAGTGTAAATATGAATACGTGCAATGTCAGCCCAGAGACAGTCAAGTTTAATGTGTTATCACTAATGTTGAATTGGGTCATTTTAATGGAAGTGAAATAAGATTGTCTGCACTTGCAGGCTGAGAGGAGGGAGAGCAACTTCCAGCCAGAAGGTTCCAAAGAGCAGCTGAGAAGAGCAATCTCTTCAGCTGGCTCAGCTACACCTGGTGAAAACATGACTGCAGCTGTAATACAAGAAGAAATCTGATGAACTGAGATTTTTTACAAGTCCCAGACTATTTACTAGAAAAGAGGCAAACTACTTCATTTTGTACACAATATTAAAACACACATTTTTTATACATATATATATATGTTTTATTAACACTAAGATTTTTCTGAACAATGAATAATTGTAAAGCAATTGGTTCTCTGGAAATTTTTGCCCAGTTTATTGCTAATTAAACTAGATGCTATGGTCAAGGTTCATTTTTTCTGCTGCTTTCTGTTTCTTTTGATAGTGCCTCTAGTTAAAAAACACTTTTGAAGTCTCACTTTGTGATGAGAAGCTGTTCTTCCTTATTAATGTAGAAACATTTGCTTCCAAATTTCTTTTCCACCATCACAAGTTACTAAAACCTCTACTGTATTTCGAGCCAAAACAAAATAATTTTGCAGAGTCAGACATTTAAATTATGTTTTTGTGCAATTAGAAATGTGCTGAGCATTTCAAAACAAAACCAAATCACAGCCATCTGTATCCTGTGCCAAGACATTCAAAAACAATCTGCTTTTATAAAAAACAGGTTGGAAAACACTATTTTCATGAAGAAAAAGCAATTACTTTCAAGAAGCCAGTGAGATTCAGATTTCAGTGTTTGCTGCTGAAAATTTTAGTAGTTAATGAGTTAAGTTTCTTGGCTGCAGTCACCTTGCCTTTACTGACACAACACAACGTGACACATACCACTGAAAAAAGTCAGCTGGAAAATCTGAACACATATTTTATGGAAAACTGAGGTTGAAGTGGAAAAGATTCTTTATCTGTATGGAAAAACAAAGAAATTTGGTTCAAGAATTTGGCAGTGTAAAGTGAAGAAGTGAATATTCTTCATCTTGATATTGGATTATGGATTTGCTTAGTTGGGTTTTTCCTAAAAACCCTGTAGTTTTTATTCTACAGATCCAGATAAATGTACAGTCAATAAAAAACTTCTCTGCAGGCAGTAGAATTGTCACCTTCTAAACAGTATAGATGCGTATTGCCAAAAGCTGGAAACATCTTTAACTGCCTATTCTTTCTCTTTTAATTTCACCCAACAGAAGGAAGATTAAAAAGATACAGACATTGGCAAATAGTAGCATACTAACTCTACAGACTTACATTTAAAGCATAACATAATCCCGGCCCATTAAGGGTTACTGCAACAGGAAGCCAGGACAAAATTGACGCCTAGGAGCCAAAGCTGTTTAGAAAACAGAGGATGTTACAGGCTGTGACCTCAGGACTGTGGTGAGAAACCATTTGTTTTCTTGGCAAGGTAGTTCCTGTGTTAAATATGAGAACATTTCTTACATATAATTTTGATGAACTTGTTTATAAAATGTGTGCATACAGAGTATGTTTAATAGCTCCCAGATAGTTTGTAGACTATGGTGTGGCAAATACGAATTTGAGTTTCACACACACACAAACTAGTTTGACTTGTATTTGCATTTTTGTCATTTCAAGTAGGCTATTCTTAAATTTCACTCTTAATTTTATACTGCTTTTGATTTTGTTGCTCTCACTAGCCAATCTTCTTTTTGTTTGAGAGTCTGTTGTGTTACATGCAGCAGATACTTAAGCACATAATCACAAAATCACAGGATAGTCTGAGTTGGAAGGGACCCAGAAAGATCATCAAGTCCAAATCTTAAGTGAAAAGTCCATACAGGGATCAAACCCATGAGCTTGGGGTTATTAATGCCAACACTATTCTCTAACCAACATGCTCAGAATCTGGATATGAAATAGATAGATCAGAATGCCAGTCATGAGAACAAAGTCATGTTTTGTCACATACTTTGTGCCATAAACACATGTGGTTTGTCTCCAGCTGGCAACCAAGCTCTGCACAGCCACTCGGGATGGGGGAAGAATTGAAAAAGTAAGAAAACTCATGTGTTGAGATGAAAACCTCTTAATAGGGAAAACAAAAGCTGCTCACACAAAGAAAGTAAAACAAGGAATTAATTCACTGCTTCCCATGGGCAGGCAGGTGTTCAGTATCCCCAGGACAACAGGACTCCATCACGTGCAGTGGTGACTTGGGAGCACAGATGTCATCACTCCAAATGTCCCCCCACTTCTTCACCCAGCTTTATCCGTATGCTGAACCTGATGCCATGTGTTATGGAGTATCCCTTCGGCCGGCTGGGGTCAGCTCTCCCAGTTGACATCCCTTCCCAACTCCTTGTGCACCCCCAGTTTAATTGCTGGTGGGGTGTTATGAGAGGCTGAAAAAGTCTTGGCTCTGTGCAAACACTGCTCAGTGACGAAAAAAACCATCCCTGTATTATCAACACTGCTTCTACCACAAATCCAAAATAGAGCCCCATGCCAGCTACTATGAAGAAAATTAATTCTATCCCATGCAGAACCAGCACAATACTGAAAGTTTCACAAAGCTGCATGTGTTTTCCTGATCTACAAGAAAATAAACAAAAGAACAACAAATGCTATCTCGTTCCCAAAGAAATATTCTCTTACCGTTTGTTTTCTTATGGTTCTGTAACTAAAGAGTAAATCTCAGTATGACTTTATTCCACATTCTGCCCATCAACAAAAAAAATTTCTTTTACTCAAAGAAAATAGCACCACGAACCATCTGTAAGAGACTTCCCTCCTTTCTTGTGAATCAAAAGAGAGAAACAGGTTAACAATTACTCGCTATGTGCTTCAGCATAATTCTCTATAAAACAGGGCACTTGTGTTAATTTGGTATTTAAAAGGTCTCATTGCTGTACCACAGTCCAAAGAAGCCTCAAGATGTTTTAATTAAGCAATTTTGTATAGAAATACAAAATTTGGAAGTAGAAAAAATATTCAGAGTGGGAAAGACTCAATTAGTAGTATTTCACATTAATTTAAGATTTACTTATCATCGCATTAAAAGATCTGCTAGATAGATTCCTCCATATAAATATGACCAAGGAGTGGAAAAACAATTTTCTTATTCATCCATATTTTTCCAAATTTGTATCAGAATTGTCATGATTTGAGAGAAAACAACTTGTTTCAAGAAAATGTGAAAGAAGCAGTCAAGTACAATAATGTATTTCTCCTATGAAGCCTTATTTTTGTGTACAACATATTCAATATTTCTATAGTTTCTTTCTCAGACCAATACAGGGGAAGATACAGCCACGTGTCCACATAATTATCAATAAGTTATACATGTGAACATGTGTCTTATAATTCCAGGCTGCTCAAGAGCTTAGAAAACTTAAGGTGATCAGAGATTTTTAATTCCATTTCTATCAAAAACTGGAAATTGTTTCCTATGCTGAAATAATTCCATTACCAATAGTACTTGTAGGATACAATATTAAGCAGTATCAGTATGTGGGTATAGCAAAATCCAATTAAAAAAAAAAAAAGATTAAAGAAATAAAGAAATAAAAGTACACTGATTTTACAAAGTTTTATTTGATGCTGAACAGTATTGAATAATAATATTAAGCAACAGCTTGGAGCTACAATTGTTCCAAATTTTGCTTTGCAAAGAGATATAGAGGCATAAGAAAAAAGCACAGAGATCCTTAAAATCAAAAAGTCTTATTTACCACTCTGTTTCTACCTCACAGGGCTCTGTGAGTTTTTTGAAATGCTAACTTCTAGCAAATTTCATCTATATAAGAGTGCTGACTTAAGAAAATACCCATGAAATGAAGAGAAAACATAAAGGGCATAGGGAACTTTTAATCACAGTTAAAGCGGAAGAATAAAAATTGTAACTTATGAATGGTACAAAGCTGCTTTTGTATAAACTTGAGTATGAGCTTTGTTCCCTTGAATATTCACAAAATGGGCAAAAAAGCAACAGAAGATATGTTGTACTGCTGTTATCACCAGCTGCACAGCTTATTGTTTATCATGGAAGCTAGGACTTCAACGGTGAAGTGACAATGATTGCATCTTGCTATCCTGGAGTATCTAGAATTTGTTTCATAGCAAGGGATCAGTCCTCAGCCCAATTTGTGTGAACATCAGGAGAATATAAATAACTTATCAAGAACAGCTCATCCTGAAACCGCGATTCAAAAGCTGGCAGAGATTATCTTGAGCTCCTTCAAGCAACTGAGATTCACAACTGTGTATCTATGTATATTCAGGTTTCCAACTTCACCAAATACTCTCCTGTAGAGAATAGTTTCCTGAACTTCATTTTAAAACTCTGCTACAGCCTCAGAGTCTACCTCAGTCCTTTAGGCTGCAGAAATCTTTAGCCTTTGGTATTTGAATAGAACGAAGTGACGATCCTATGGTGATTGTCTCTTACTAGTTTTGCTCGAGGTTAAAAACTGTTTCATCTGCATCTTTGACTCCTTGCTTGAATTTGAAATTGTTGGCAATTAATAAAATAACTGAAACAACCCAAAACAGCATTGAATGTTTCGTAAGAAATACTTAAGTTTGTTTAACTCTTATATAAATATTCCAATATTTCAAAGACAACATAAAAATTTTTAAAAGTTATCAGGTATATTGCATTTTTATTGCTGACATTAGAATTTACCATGAATATGCAAATGCTTTCAGCCTATTCCAAATTGCATTATTAAACAAATACATCATGAATCCAAAAAGGCATAGTTTCCTTGCTAGTGAGCATATGCTTGTAATTTTTGATCCTCCAAGTCTAGACAATTTGGAATCACAGAATCCAGAAAGATAATCTCCATACTAACTTTCAGGCAAGAACACATCTAACTCTCCAGACAGTAGCCTTGATTAAGGTGTGGCACTTTGATTCTCCTGGCCTCTGCAGAGCAGCATTTCCCTTTGTCTCGGACACCTGAAACCAATACCTACTCTTAGCCTCTGGCCAAGAAACATGAGGTGAAACTTGCATATTTATTAATATACTTAGTAAACCTTTCTGTGCCTTTCAGTAACAAATGCTTTGTTATTATCCAGGTACTTTACAATACCACTTAAGCTGGAGGAAAGAAATATGCAACTAAAAATAAAAATATTTCTAATGTCAATGATGAACATAATGACAGAAGATAAAAGTGAAATGAAGCACACAATCTATTTATACTAAGGTAAAATGGAACTTGTCTGTCCTTTTCATCTGACTGAACTGCTGTCTACTTCATCCAAAATGTGAATTTTGGGCTTTCCAGTTTTGGTCTGTTCCTTGGACCTGCAGATACCCAGTAATGCAGGTTTATTCAGATGCTTCTGTGAGAGGAAGTATCCTATACAAAATCTACCAAGACCGCATTTGCAAGCATATTTCAAAGGGAAGTTACATCTAATAAGCACAATCTTCACAGTCAGGCATACTCCTCATTTCTTAAAGACTTTTAAAACAATGATATAAGTAAAAATCAACTAGTCTTTTTCAGAACAACTGCTGGTGTGAATCCTCATTTTCACCATATTTTTCTCATTTGCTTGTACCTCGTTCTGAAGCCAAAGAACCTATTGGGTATGTGCAAATAAATTCCTGTTCCTGTTATCTTTTTTAAGAAGATCAGAAATCCATTGTGTTGGGATTTGCAAAGTACCACGTTTCCAGAGAAATAATATTGTCTGCATATTATTTTTTGTGTAAAAATCATTACTGCTGATTCTGCTAAGACATGGTTTCAAAAAGACTGAAGGATTGTAGACCATGTAAGGAATTTTTTAACTAGATTCAACTGGTAAATTAAAATATATTGAGATGTCTTAAGATGGTGATAGATGTCATCCTACATATTAAATTAATGTTACACTTAGTAGCATTTGTGAGGCAGTAGGAATCTGCATGTGAGGAAGAAAGAGACATAGGTGGATATTACAGATGGAGATTCCCTGTTTAAAGGAGTTGCGTGGAAAAGATGAGGGGTGATGGATAAAAGTTATTCCTGGAGAAAACATGATTGGACACAACAGGAAAATTTGCATTGAAAACAACCATTGAAATAATCTCCACAGGGAAGTAAGTGGAGGGTTCTCCAACACTGGATACTTTTCGGATTCACCTGGACAGGGTGCTGGGCCATCTTGTCTAGACCGTGCTTTTGCCAAAAAAGGTTAGACCAGATTATATTTCGGGTTCCTTCCAACCTGGAGTTCTATGAGTTTAAATCATTTACCCAAATCACTAACTTGAAAGAAATTTATTCTCTTAAGCCCAACAAATTTTATTTATTGTTTTTGCCTGTCTTGATTATTTACTTGGTGCTGCTTATTCTAGAGTTGTCTATAGGAAGGGGAAGAGTCAAATTCTGGAACTTCTGATATCAAGCTATTCTATTCTTGACACACAGTTTTTTTCTTTCTAAAAGTGTAGAAAGACAGACAAAGTCTTTTTCTTTTAGCAATTACTGCCTTAGAGGCTATTACCTGCACCTCTAGAGAGACATTAGCCATGGCAAATTGCTCAGAAGGGAGAGCGGGGACAATTTCTACCATGAGAAATGGGACAACCACTTTACTCAACCAAAATTTTAGACATGAGGAAAAAAAAAAGAAATATCCCTAAGGACAAAAATGGGCACCAACCTGAGATAACCTGCCAAGTAGCACCAAGTCAGATAAATTATTGGCTGCTGCCAGAGTTCGACAATTGTGGTTCTGCTCGAACCACGAATAATGAAGGCAAGTTATAATGGATAAGTGGCTTGACTAAAACAGGAAGAAAAATTGTTTTGAAAAGGGCTCTTCAATGAATGCTATAGGGAGGGCTCTGGTTAGGTGTTTTATTTGTAGTTGGAGTTTTTTGCTTTTGGGAGGTTTTTGGGTTGGTTTTTTTGGTGGGACACAGAGAGTTTTGGGTTTTGTTTGTTTGTTTGTTTCCCTATAAAATATCCTGAATGGCATATCCTGAAAGATTTTGAAAGGAAGGGAAGCTGAAGAGGGACTCTTCATTAGGAACTGTAGTCATAGGACAGGCAGCAATGGTTACAAATTTAAAGAGGGGAAATTTAGGTCAGGTATTAGAATGAAGAAAAACCTTTAAATGCAACAAGAAAACAACAATATTTTCAAGGAAAGAAATAAAGAAAGATTAAAAAGTGCTAGTAAGTTTTTAGATATATAATCACGGGAAAAAACCTTTATATAGCCTTATAATGAAAAAAAGTTTGACTGAAAAAAAAATGACATTCACATTTCATTAGTGTATTATATTCTCATTCATCTACAACTTTGAATTAAAGGAAAAGGGTTTTATGGAAATAATTTTAAAAAATTTCATTATCCACTATCTAAGCTCAACTCCCACTATAATCTGGGAGTCAGAATGTGATTTTTTAAATTGATTTGATTAGAATTTCTATTTAAAAAATGCAAAGTATTCAGGAGTAGCTAAATCTGTAAAATCATTAAGAAGCCTATTAAAAATACTATTTTGCCAAATATTCTTTAGTCTGCGATCTGAGGAAAAGAACTTTCTTAATAGCATTTCAGTTTCAGTAAAGAGGAAGAATGGAAACACATTCAGCCACTGTTGTGAAAATCTCCTATCACAGCTGAGAAATAGCCAGGGCACTATGCTACTCTCTTTGTATTTCAAAAGCTTGCGTGTTTTTTCATAAGTACCACTGAAAAACTTGTATTGAGGAAGGAAATATGACTTATGGCTAATAATGAATAGGTACATCAGAGATGTAGATTTAGGATAAAGTTATTTATTACAATTACAAAGATCATGACGTAAAGTTCAAATCCTTAATTCTGTATTCTTTGGTGAATGATTTATTTTACACAATTCAGTGATTCTGAAAGTATGGGTGAGTTATTTATTTATTCTGATTCTCAAATTGAGTTCACGTGTAAGTGTCTATATGTAAATCTATAATAGCATTTTTACCCTGAAAATTATCTGAAGGTAGTGATTCAACAGGACAAAAAAGTTAATTATTTGGTTTTACTGTGTTCTTATGTTTTCTATATCCTCTGAAATGTAACATTGCATTACAATGTTATTTTGAAATGCACGAGTCTGCCCCTTGGTATCCAAGAAGATCAAAACAGCGAATGCATAACTGTAAAACAATCTGCTCTGATTATGACACCTTTTGATTAGATTCATGCTATTATTTGTGGCCTGGGAGATTCATTCAGGCATTTAGTCGCCTACTTAAAAGAGAGATCAGAGATTATAAAGATGTGGCGTGTACAAAGCTGAGGGGAACATCTCTCTGAGCAACCTGGTCTAGTGAAAGGTGTCCCTGCCCAAGGCAGGGGGTTGGAAAAAGACGATATTTAAGGTCTCTTCCAAACCAAACCATTCAACGATTCTATGATCTAATCCACTAGACACACAGCTTTTAATTCTGGGAGAACAGGACTGGAACAATGCAGTTTCTCCAGATGAAGGAAATGATAGCTGAAGCTACAGAACACTTAATTAAATATCCAACACAGTGCTTCCCCTGAAGGAGGGAGAATAATTCTCAGAGATTTTTAGTATGCTAGGGAAATGCAACTCTTTGCAAAATAATCAAAAGCATATTAACCTGACCCATTTCACTAAAATAACTTTTTTAACAACTAACAAGAAGAAAACATGAAACAGACCTGATCCAAAAGAAGGGCTCACTTTGTTAGATTATGCTTCAAACCTCACTTAGGAAGGATGACTTTTCACTGAATTTAAAATGTGGAGATCATAATTGACATAACAAATAATATTCACAGAAGACCACATTATCCAGCTACTCTCAGAAGACCCAGTCATCCACTTTTACTAGGCTATTTCTATGACACAGTGAAAAATCTCAGTAAGATTATGAAGAATAGATGCAACATAACATAATGGTGGCATCCTTTGTCTTCATTTGCAAAGTGAGGCCACGCATAGTGTGACTATATATGACTGTCCTAGTTTGGACAAATTTGGAGGAAAATATCCTGTGATAGAAGGCAGGTTGCAACCACCCCTCCCCCCAGGTTCGGGAAAAAAAAAAAATTTCCTCAAAGGAAAGTGAAGAGATGAAAGCTATTTATTTAACAAACACACAGGAGGGGAATAATAATGCTAAACAATGAGATCTCTCTCTGTGGAGAGAAAACCTGAGAAGATTTCAGAGTCCTTCTGTAGGTGTGGTCTCTCTCCTCCTCGGAGCTGGGTCGGCGAGGGGCCACCCCCCCGGGCCTCCAGGAAAATTCTCCTGATGTGTTCAGATGTTGTTGAAACAGTCCAGAAGAGGAGAACAAAAAAACCAAAATCCTAGGAAAACAAAGTTCAACTCTCCATCTCTTGCCGGAAAAAGAAAAAGCCAAAAAAACCCCCCAAAAAATTGGCTGAGGGAAAAAAAAAAACCAAGGGCACCGCAGAAGCCGAGGAGCGAATCTC
>VZTI01000341.1:0-31543 GCA_013397865.1 Struthidea cinerea | reverse complement strand
CGGGGTGGGGGCGAGGGGTAAAACGACTAAAATAAATCCTTAAAATTATGCAGCCTAAAATTATTTCTAGAGCATACCTTTTAATCAGATGTCCATCAACTGAATATCTGCTTCAGAATAGCAACAGCAGTAAAGAGAGTTCTTGAAGATGCTATTTCAAACTTTTGTATTTTTGAGACTCCTTTGCTATATCAGTTGATACCAGCTGAAACTATTCTTTCAGCTCCAAGAATACTGTGATAGTTCTCAGATCAGTTACCAAAAGAGACAAGTACATTACTTTTACAGATTTTATTGCTTTTTAGGAGCTTATTCTTAGCAATCTGGGTTTGCCATATAATGATATAGCAGAGTCACAGTCCTTCTCTTAAAGGTATTCATACCACCATTATTCCCCAACAAAACCCTGAAGAACTACGTAGGAGATAAATAATTAAAGAATTTTCATGTTTGCCTATTCCACGTATAAAAAAAAATTCTTTTAATTTTTTTTTTTAAACAAAAAAATGTTTTAAGGAGGGTAAGAAAACATCTTACAAAACATATTATGACTTGGCAGATTTACTTACATCAGGTAGTAGACTGGTCTCCAATGACCACAGACTTATCCTGTCTATACAAAAAGGATTTTAGTATGTATATGTCAGCCAACTTTTGCAAAAGCAAACAAAATTTATGGCTAGGAAACTTCCCTTGAATGTTTATTATTATATTACAAGTTCTTCCAGACATTATTTTCTGACATATCTGCAAATATAAAAGGATTTCGGTGTTTTCTTTTCTGAGCTTTCAAACTGCTATTTCCCAGGAGTTTAGTGATAATTTATAAATGGCAACATCGTACAGGTAGAAGGTAATTTCCCCCAAGAACCAGTTAATTTATAGCTTTCTACACACGAATGACCTGTGCAAGGTGGCCATTGCTTCATTAAATCTTTTACACCTGCTCCTTCCATCTCGTGACGAAAAATAAATAGAAGATGCAATTCACTCACACTACATTCACTCCTGAAGGTATTGGGGAAAAAAAAGGCTATCTTAGTACTTTCTGCCATAAAGTGTAACTAATTCTGTAAATGTGAGTGAAACACAATTGAAAGTAGCATGGCAGATAGATTGATATTACCAGTGGGTCACTGACATGGAGAGGAAAATCTGAATTGTTCCCTGGCGTAATGCTACTGGAATTGATTTACACCAGGGATGCATTTGGCATGAAGACTTTGAAAGCACATTTTTGAAAAGGAAGTTCTATTTGCACCGTGGGGTTTCCATTCTCATTTTATACATTCCTATAAGTCACTTCAAGTAGCACAGAGAATCCATTTCAAAAAATAAAGATGTACAAATGTACTTTCAGTTTCTTACTCACCAAGCCAAAGAAAAAGCTACATTTCATGTAAAACAATAGAATGACAAAAAGGAAGTTTGGGGTTAGAGAAATGGACACCTTCTAAGCCATTTCCCTGATTAAACAGGGTGAATTGGAGAGTAACAATTATTTGAAATAACAATAGGTTTGTGTTTTTAAATTATTCATAATAAAAGTGTGAAATTAGTTATGTAAGATATTGAGTCTTCATTAGATTCAAAATGTAAAACCATACATAGATCATTAAAAGCACATTAAATGCATTTTCTTTAAAGCAAGAACATACATCCTGTATTTTTCGGAAACAAAAATATCAATAGGCTTTTAGAAGAAACTGACTTTAAGCGCTTCATAAATGTCTGCTCTTCATGTGGTGGATTTCTAAAAACACATTTGTCAATATCCTCTATCAACTTCATATTTTTACTGCATTTTTTACCACATTACCCTTTTGTCTATAAGTCATACTGCTCTTTTTACAGAAGAGCACCATACTATGTCAATTTGGCACTGCTTTGTTTTAAGAGACATGTATTTTTCCTAAACAGAATCCTGCTTTTGTTCATCTGGTTGGATCAATTTTTTTTCAAATTTTTACATGTCAGCAGGTCTCAGTAGGACATTAGGAGAAAAAAAATTGCTTTTTTTTTCTCAATTTAAAAAAAAAAAAGACCATTGGTGCAGTTGTATAAATCTGAAAAACTTTTTAAAAAGTTATTTAGCTGTCTGATCATTTTTGTATGCTTTTTTGTGGATTCTTTATCAAAACATTCAATAATTACAACTCAGAATTAGGACAGTCATGATCCCTGGTAGAAAAGTCCTGGAAGCCTAGTAGGAACTTTAAGTTAGAAGCAGGAGAGAAAAAAAATCTAATTTTTTGTATTCAAAGGATTGGAATCCTCAGGATATACATGAGTCAAATACGTCTCACAGTATTTAAAAACATCACTGAATCTATCTCAACAAGGTACAACTTTATATTTCGGCTGCACATCTGTGTTGCAGATCAAGTATCAGATAAATGGTGAGTCTAAAGCAACACTTTGGAGAGGATTTGTTATTCTGCTAGCTTTACTTCATGGCAAAGCACATGGCAAAAACCCTCTCAAAAAATGACCAAAGTTGTTTCCTCAGTTTCAGTAGAATTTTACATTAATTGATTATTCTCTGTTAATAATAATAAACTGATTCAAAAGAGTAGGGAAATCTCATTAGTTTGATCCTGGCACTTTCATAAAACATTGTCAAATATATTTTCCTGTCTCTGTCAGAGCAAAGCCCGTTTCAGAAGTTCTTGTCAGACTCTTGCAGGTTTTATTCAGAGCCCAGTCGTAACGATATTGGAGCAGCACAGTTAAGGCTGCCTGCTTGTCTACATAACAGCTCCTCTGCTGGAGGCTCCTTCTCTGATCCCAGCACTACCTCCCACACCAAAAAATATGCAGCCTTGGAGGTGGGCAGACATTGTTTGCAGAGCTCCTTAATAATGATAAAATATTGATAATATCTGCTCTAGTCAAATCTGCCCACAAGAAATATTTCTCTCTCCTGTGGAATGTCTCAGCTGGCACAGCTGCCACAGCTGGCATCTGGCATGATAAGAAGCACAAGCTCACTGACCATATGAACTCCCTCTGCCAGTAGGTCTCTGATAAGAGAATTTGGCACAAACCCTGGTCTAAATCAAACCCATTATTTTGAACTACTGCCCCATAGCTCCAATGGTCTTTATTGAAATAAAGTAAAATGAAGCCTTTATGTTCTCCCCCAGATTGCATGTTCACAAATTATCCCAAGTCCAACTTTGCTT
This sequence comes from Struthidea cinerea, assembly GCA_013397865.1. Lineage (NCBI taxonomy): Eukaryota > Metazoa > Chordata > Aves > Passeriformes > Corcoracidae > Struthidea > Struthidea cinerea. The sequence continues at coordinate 28,358 of VZTI01000341.1, read as the reverse complement.
AGGTTACTGTTTTCCCAGCAGAAATAAGCCTTTTTCAATAAAATTTCCAACAATAGTGCTTCCTAAGCCTGGTCATATTTTTCTCTAAATATGGAAAAAAACTAATTAATCTTACCAAGCTACATTTCTAGGTTTCTCAGTAATATTAAAAGAAAATTAAGTGTGTGATATGCTCTTGCTCAGTCTCAAAGGTTGACTAAATGCTTAACTTTGGATAGCATGTTTTTTATCTAAGCTAACCACAAAGTAGATAAATTCCTTTCTTTAAAAAATTCTGCTGGATTTAAAAGAAAACAGAATCATTGTTGCTGGAAAGGGATTTTATTCTCTTTGACTTCTAAAAAATTTCCCTGAAAGGGTTTTCAGATAATGTTACTCTCTTTATAACAATGAATTACCATTTAATTGAGGAGGGGCATCAGGGAGTGATAGGAAAGAGAGGACTCAGTTCACACTTTAAAAGGTTTTTATTGTGTGTTCCAACTTCAGGGGCCAAAAGGCATTGACAATGCTTTATTTTGTTTTCTACCACCCACTAGACCTCCTCTAGAGGGAGAGTTTACATCTGCAATGATCAGTACGAGAAAGGAGCTTTACTTACCTGCCAATGACATTTATTTTCCCAGCTGGATGGAGACTGCAGAGTTTAGCTATTGAGGTCGGGTGCCTAAACTGGTTGGCAAAGAGAGAAAGTACTGTTAGTTGTGATAGTCTTAGGCTGGAATTGACTCTCTGTTGAAGCTTGAATTTTAAGAGAAATGGTGGGAATTATGAGAGAGCCACTGCAGATTTTCAAAAGGTGACATTTCAACTATAGAACAGAAGTATAGCTCTGTTCAGGGATACAGTTCAGGGAATATACTGCCAAGAACCTGCATTTTTATAGAATGATAATTTAAAGAAAAAGATTTCAAACAACTAGGTGGACTATGATGAAGTATCTGATAATTAATTGATGATATCGTAGATAAAAAATATCAATAGAATAACCTCTGCCAGAACAAGAAAGGCATCAAAATGTGTGATCGTCTTGTCAGAAAAATATCTTGATGGAGTTTTTCAGAAACCCCTAATGCTCCTAACTTTATAGACATCTATCACCATTCAGAAAGGCTGTAAGATGTACCCCATTGCAATTTTCATTAAAGTCTCTTTTTGTGTCCATTAAGGCCCTGAAATCTGATACCAAGGGCCTGTAACAAAAGCAATAGGGCCTGTCACAGTCAAGGTTAACTTCAGAAAAATAACCTGTTTCAGAAAGAATGTGAGAGGAGAACAAATACCCAACTAAATACTGTTCAAAGGATACTTCGCGAATTAAGAGAAACTTGAAAAAAAAACCTACAAGGTCAGTAAAGACAGAGAAATCAGGCAAGCTTTTGCAGACATAAGCTTATTAACATTATAACCACCATGTAGATTAGACATTACTATTCTGTAAATTGCAAAATATATTAGTCCTACCATAAAAAAATATTGTAGTGCTGGGGAGACTGAATTTTCTGAATTAAAATATATTTGCCAGGTTACCAGTTTCAAAGCCTGTAGTTCATTGATTGGGTATTTCTTTCAGCCCAATCAATATAGAGGCCACCCCAGAGTCACTAGAGGAAAGGGTCTGCTCTCAGTTGTCCTATTTCTAAATAGACCCTGAGCCAAAGTCCCAAACAAACAGACTCCACAGGAGGTCCTTAAACAAGAGGAGAATCGTATTTTGTGTAAAACATAGATGTGAGAACACTACTGCTTTTTTATTGATCGCCTGTGACTATGAAAGTTGCTTCTGAAATATCTGTGGGTGTTCTTTAAAAGGTCTTTGCTGACTAATTATCTAAGCAACAATTCTCTTAGTCTTCCACAGTGTTACTGTCATGGAGCAGACCCCCATGGGACAGGAGACAGGAGCTGAGAGGTGAAGGGGCAGGGGCCAGGCTGTGTTCTGCAGCACTGGAGAGCAGGACATACCCACAGAGGAGAGCCAGGGACAACCAAGAATCCAGATCAAAAGGGAACACAATGGTAACGAGTGACCCAGTGATTTCTGGGTGTGCCCACAGTGATGAAGAAGGACCAAGGGAAAGCCAAGCTGCAGATCCAGGGGCTCCATGGCTGGGCATAATCACATCTGTAGCTGGGATGAACATCAGGTGACCTCCCACACAGCTCAGACAAGAACCAAACATCCCTGAACTGAGCCTAAATAGTCCTCCTTGTCCATGGATTAATGTGGAGGCCCCAGGCGAGGCTGGTTAGGCTCTTTAAGGCTTACTAGTGCACTTAAGGAGCCGAAAATTATTTTCTTTTCATACCACTTCTTATTTTTTCAATCCTTAACACATTATTTGAATATTCTTGGATATAACTTTGTGTTATCTGGATACTTGTATAGATCCAACATATGACTTGATTTCATTTCAGTGAGAACTCTCTGAAGAAACATGTTTCAGCTTATGAGGTCTTAAAAAAGTGGTTCACAGGAGGAGAGCCATGTAGCAGATGGCTTTCTAAAGGGCGAGATAAATCCAAATAACTTTTATATCACTCAGTATTTTAACCAATGAGACCATAAAATGGGAATTGAAATCAACTTTTATGTTATTGGTTAATTTTCTACTGATACCATGCTCTTCCGTGAATTTCACCCATCATTCAAAAAGACTGTTTGTAAGTGTCTTAACTGGATAGGTTTTAACAGACATTTTTAAGTCTTAATTTTTAATGCATGTTTTCTCTTAATGCAATTCAAAATTATATAAAACCAATCAGTGCCTTTTAGTATTATCAGATCTAATTTCCTTTAATTACGCTTGTGCAATCATTGCTAAATTTAGCCCGTGAATGTAAGTAAAAATGAACTGTAATATCTTGTCAATCTTACATTATCAGTTGTAACATAGATATGTGTGTAGCCACTAGAATTGGTTAAAAATGTGCTCAGGGTAGAGGGATTTTATTTCAATTCCGTTTGAACTTCATTGCAACAAAACAAACAGAATATAACTGTCATCTTCACCTACACCTAAATTTTAATCTATTTCCAGATGGAATAACTCAAAACTAACAGATCTTTATTGCATTTTGTTTATGAATGTAAAACTGTATACACGTAGGCAGTTTCACAAATACACATACACACGTATGATCAATTAAACACAGTCAGGTTTAAAACCAAATTACTCTTTACAAAGCCTATTTTCTTAGCTTCCTTAGATGTTCACCACCAAAATTCTGTACTATAACAAAAATCCTTTGTGCCTACTTTATTCATGTGGATATTTTTATGCAGTTCATACTTTTATGAGTATGTTATGCCTTTGTGTTTCTGTAAAGCTTTGATATGCAAAGAATAAACTGCATGATATTTCTGATGTCCAGCCATAAATCCTCATAGGTTTCTTAAGAAATTCCATCTAAAGGAATGATGTGATGGATGGAACTCATAGTAAAGTGTGGTGCTCTATCTTTTTTATTTTAAGTAAAGAATTGAATGTTTTTTTCCTGTTTAAATGCCTTTATTCGTGTGTTTGTTTCCACATGTTGTCTGGGATTTATATCTTTTCCCTCAGTGCCTTATATTATTAAAATATTTGGGTATATAGTGCTTTAACATATAAAACTTAATAGAAATGTTATCCGATGCAAAACACATGAAATAAGTCACAATTCATATATTCATAAATGAGAAGGAGGTGGGGCCCCCTCCCCCTCCTGCTTGGTTTGCATAGGATGCGCGAGATTTTTGTTGCTCTGAGACGCCGCTATTGGTTCTCTTTTCTGTTCTATTTGATTTTGTGTGGGGGATCTGCTTGCTATAACTTCTCACACAACTCTGCAAACAGGAAGAACCTTAGCAGCGGGACCATTTCCAAGAGTGGATGCATTATATAGTCTTAGATGTATAGCGTCCCAGAGATACAGTGTAAAAAGAGAATTGGAGTCAGCATTTGGAAACTGCTTGTTGACCCAAAATACGAGATCTCTTTATTGTTCTTTCGGGACAGCTATAGGGTGTTCTTTCATTATAGATTCTAGCTTATTAAGTGCGTCTCTCTGCAATTTTGACATAATATTTCCCATTATGAATTAAGGATTAAGCCTGAAGCATATAATTCATACCTGACTTTGTTGTCAGAAGTTCTCCTCAGTCCCCTGTTCCGCAACTGTCCAGCAGCTTTTGGTTCTGGTTCCTTTCACCAGCCTGTAGGGATTTCCAAGCCCCTTCTTCCCCGGGGAATATTTCTTTTCCAGCTCTGAGCTGCTTTTTCTTCTTTTTCCTCTTTTTCTTCAGGGAAGTCCAAACTCTGAGTCCTCACACAGGGCAGCAGTTATTGAAATTTCTGTTGTTCTTTTCTTTCTCTGCCTCTGTCTCTTGTTTTTTTTACTCAGAGTTTGGATTGAAATGCAGGAGACATGGAGTTTTTACTTGGACTCAGGTGTTTATTATTTCTTATCTATAGTACGGCTGCACAGAATGTGCCTCTAACAAGGTGAAAATGGCCCCCAAGTTCTACCTTCCAAGGTCTTTTAAAGCCCAAACTACCCAATTATGGAATGCCAACTAATTTATTTTTACTTATAATCCAATAACTAGTGGATTAAAATGGATAAAACTAATGGATAAAAATCATTCATGTTCTGAACTGTGGGTTTTTTGAACCAATACCAGATCACCCAGGCTTGTGAAGAAGAAGGAAGCAGAAAGAAGAACTAACCGACACCCAAAATCCTCCATCTTGTTACATGTATATTACCATATCCCAGAAACCTAAATTTTCTACATCTCTACATATTCCACCCAGTGATATAACAAACTTCTTTTCAATTACACAGCAACAATCTCAGCGCTATCACATAATTTGGGAAGCCTTTCCCAAGGCCTCAGGTCGAATGCAGTGTGCTTTTGAGGATCATTGCCTGTCAGCACTGAAAGACTGAAATTCTCTGAACCCAGGGTTCCAACACATAAATGTGAATCTGTTGACTTTGTTAGCTAAATTACACAGATAATTCATTACTGCAGCATGTGATGTCTTAGTTAGATTCAGCAATTGTCAGGGTAGGTATTTCTTACCTCTAAGAGGGCTAAAATGACTCTAAGATTGTGGGATTGTATTTTTCTGTACACAGCAGGACTGAGAGGGAGAACTAAAATTGTCTTAACTTTCCAGAGTAAGCAATACTTAGGAAGTTTTTAGTTCCTAGTGCCTTTTATATTTTAGAGACCAATGCAATTATGTACATTTTTTGCTTTGATATTTGGGTACTCCAGAACAGAAATACCTATGAATACTCATGACTTGCTAATGTCAATTAGCAAGTGGAAAACATGAGAAGTTATTGCAGGGCTTTGCTGCAGTTTGGAACTTATTAAACAGAAGTTAAATAGGGAGAATAACAGAAATTTTTCTAGATCCTATTTCTTTCATTTTTAATATGAGAAACCAACACACTGATATTCAGAGTTCCTGGACATGTAATTTTTATCAGGCTTGTTCAGGCTCGTTGCCTTTGAAGACCAGACATTATCTGTAGAACGCAAAGAGGCAGAATTACTGGAAGCTTGGAAGGCCTACGTAAACCCAGTGTCATGTAAACAAAAAACATCACAGTGTCACAGCAACAGTTATCTGTGGGATTTCAGAAAGATATGAACATCCAAAAGACAAGTGGATTAATAAACGAGTTAAAGTTTAATTACTATATAATAAAAAGACTTTTATGGATTTGATTATATAATCACTTCAGTCTTGATTAGATTTTTGTACAGATTGTACTATATTAATCAGAATGAGACTGTTTAGAAAAGAATTAGAGTTTGTTAATTTTACAAATTAGATATACTTCATAATTTAATATGCATAAGGATCATCACTGTATACTGAAACTCTTGAAAACAGATGATTACAAGATTAATAATTTTAGGAGTTTATAGAAGATATTTGAGAGAGCGAATTTAAAAGAAATGCTTCATTTAACTGGAGGACAGAAGGGAGTTTTGGTGCATATATGACTTCGTACAACAAGTCTATCCCAGTAGGACAGTGATACCCTAAAAAACTTCAGTTTAATATCAGTGTTATTGACATAATTGATTATTTACAGAAATAAAACATACATAAATTATAGGTTATAGCACCACAAAATGAAGAAAAATATTTCGTATACAAATATCTGCTGTCCAGACATAACATGCAATTTTTCTGCTGCTGTTTCAAAGCTATTCTCCTATTACAGGAAGAGCTCTCTTTGCAGCATATGTAATACTAACTGTATTTGAAGATTAGTATTTTCTGTCTAGCAAAAAAAAACCCAAACGTGGGTACAGTGAGTGAGAGTTTCATGTAGGAATTTACTCAGGCTTTTATTCTTGCCCATAAACCCCTGAGAAAGGGGATCCTTCCTTTGACAGTTTAATTTGAATTTTTGCATAGCCTCTAAAACAATCAGTCAAAGATGCCTTTTGTTGTCCTTTGAAATGGGAAATTGGATATATAACCACCTATTAACCTTTACAAACTGAAGAAAGGTTGTGGTTATTGCTGCTTATTTTCCTGTTCTTTCACAAAAGGTACTGAAAAGTGGCCTTAGGGTAATTGTTCTCAGAGGAGCAGATTCTGAATTTATTGTCCTTCCATTGAAAACAAAAGGTTTGTCGACTTACTGGAAAAAAAAAGTCATAATGTTTCTTAAGAGATGAGCCTGCTGCCAGTTTTATGTAAAACCAAACCACTGACATTAAAATACATGTTGAGAAATTGATTGGAAGTAATCAGTTTTAGGCAAACATAGATTCAGAAAAATTACTGTGCTGATTAGTGATAACAGAACTATTGGTAAAAAGACAATTATTAAAAGTTCTAACACCAGTCTGTGTTCATTTGCCCCTGGTGGAGCATTCACTTGTGGCTGATCAAGTTCACAGATGAATTTCACATCATCTTCAAGACTGTGCTGTCTTTTTGAATCTTTGAACACAACGTTTGGTACCATGAATGTTATTACAGGAGGGGTATAGAGCTGTTGGAGCAAGTCCAGAGGAGGACAGCAAGATGATCAGAGGGATGGAGCAGCTCTCCTATGAGGAAAGGCTGAGAGAACTGGGATTGTTCGGTCTGGAATAGAGAAAGTGCTGGGAGCATTTCATTGCAGCCTTCCAGTACCTGAAGGGAGCCAAGGGCCTGCAGCGACAGGACAAGGGGGAATGGCTTCAAACTGAAAGAGAGTACGTTTAGATTAGGAAAAAATTCTTCGCTGTGAGGGTGGTGAGGCCCTGGCACAGGCTGCCCAGGGAACCTGTGGCTGCCCCATCCCTGGAAGAGTTCAAGGCCAGGTTGGATGCAGCTCTGAGCAACCTGGTCTAGTGGAAGGTGTCCCAGCCCATGGCATGGAGAAGGAACTGGGTGATCTTTAAGGTCCCTCCCAACCTAGGCCTTTCTATGATTCTATGATATATCAAAAGAACAATGTAGAAACTCAGAGACATAAAATAGAAGAGAGACTTCCATGTAAAATTTTTTAATGGAAAAAAGCCTAAAAATGGATCTAGAGGATAGGAAAGAGGCCAAAGTAAAGACTAATACAAACTTTACTTTAATGAAAATTCAAGAGCTTCAGTTTTGATGAGGAAAATGCACAGTGCAGTGAAAAGTGACAGTAAATCCAGTGATATTAGGATATGAATAGATATTTCCTTTTTCTTATATGCATGTACAAAAGAGGAAAACAATTAAAAGAATCTTATAAGATACAAATTGTTATCAGCAAATCACATAGTATGATAAAACCTTAAAATAGGGTCCATAAGAAGAAAATGAACTTTGTTCGACACATTTACAGTGGAAAACACAACGGAAGTGGGTCTAAGGCCCGTTAGCATTGGCTAACTCATTAGAGTAAGCAGAGAAAAATAACTTCACTGCAAATCTCCATTGAATGACTGAGGTCCACTCACAGGATTATTTAGCTGGAAAAAATTACCACTATTTTCTCTAGATATTTTATAAAAGTATTAAAAATACTTATAATATTGAACCTTGCAGAGCTAAAGGGAAAATGGAAACCTGCAGGGCTGGTTTCCCAGCTACAGAAGCTGGGAACCTACAGAAGTTTGTACGTAGAGTATGCAAGAGAATTAGGCTATCTTCAAGATTCAAGTAGGAATAAACTCACATAATTTTATGAATATTTATTCCATACACAGTATTACTTGTCTTGACCAAATAAGCAAAGTGGAATGTGCTGTTGATTTGTGAGAGAACCTCCCAACAGATTGCCCTAAGTTTTTCTGTAAAGCTTCATATCTTGGATAGCAAAATTACTTCAAATTTCTGGTTGCTAATTTGCACCTTGTGCCATTTTGTTATTAGTTTGATGTATCAGAGAATTTTACAAAAATTTTCCTGATTTCCATTATGACTTTCTTGTCAAGCCTATGTTTTAGTATCGTCACCCTGTCAGTTCTGTCCATTTCTTTTTCTAAATACTTTTAGAGCATTACATGGAAAAATAGGTTAATTAATATGAACTACATCTGCTGACCTTATTCATACTCACTATGACCTATTTTTTTAATGAAATGCTATTTACTGCAGATGTCAATATGTAGCCTACATATGTTTTGAGGACAGATTTTTTTAACTGATGCCAAATACTTTCTATGATGTGCAGCTTTGCAAGAGCAAAGGGTATACAGTGTCCCCTAGAAGTTAGTCCCTAATAATGTAAATGTGTGGCTGTGTTTTGTAAAACTCTGTGTGTGTGTGTGTGTGTGTACATAGTCTGTACAAAACTAACATTAAAAACCAAACTGCTTATACTGTCCCTCAAATCTGTCATTTAGAAGTTATTCACCATCAAACAGATTTTATCCTCTTGAACTCAGAAAAAAAGAGATGATTCCAAACACTTTTGAAAGGTCCTATAATTATTTTCATGCTATTTCTATATTATAACCATCATAACCCTCTCAAACTGATCTGCTGCCAGTTTTCTTTCATCCTTGTTTTTTTAGATTACTAACAGTTATGTTATTCTGAGGATTTTTCTTTTTTTGTTCTGGTTTATAACAAGAAACATTCTTTGCCTGGACAGCATTGCAATTACTTTGTGTGTTGTGCACCACATTTGTAAAAGGAATGGAAATCACAAGTGAAGATTCTTACTAAGAGTGGCATAAGAGTTGTTTTATTAATTATTACCATAATTTTATCCCGGTTCCGCGGGATCCTGCAAGCCCACAGAACCTGGGGCATATTTGGTAATACAGTCAGGTGACAAAGAGGCAGGAAGGAGATTCGCTTATCATCCTGCTGGATGGTTTATTCCATGCTGTACAGCCGAACTCCAAAGCAAATCTGAAACCCGATCCCGAGGGTCCCCGTTTTATCCGGGGCCAGGGAGAAAGGTGGGATTAGGGAATGGGGACCAATGGGAGAATGCCAGGGGAGTGACGAGGCTTACAGCCAACCGGGAGATTCAAACCGGGACAGACCATACCAAGGAACAAAGCATCCCGGGGGAATGCTTCGGGTCACCCCTACACAAAGGCATCACCGACCCCCACAATTAATGGCCGCAATTTTTATTAACAAGCAACAATAAAAAAATAATTCTAATTAAAATCTTCTTTGCCCCCTAGCAAAATTAAAGGCATTATCCAGTATGAGAGGGATTCAGAATCTTTGGTCATATACAGAAGACATGACACAGAACAACAGCATGGAGCCTTGCATGCAGACATATGAAACCAGGAAATATTAAAGTTAGAAACAAATTTTTTTTGTAAAATTTCTTTCTATATTGAATTCTTGTATAACGCCAGAAAATTAATCTGTTATGTTTAGCTGAATGTATCTGACATGGTTGTTATTCCTGCAGAGGCAAACGGGCATTAATGAATTCAGTTCTTTTACTCCAAAACATATGTTGTTCTCGGTTGATCCCTGTCATGAAAGGAGCAGTGCAGAAGGTGTCTATTTCCTCAGAGGGTACTTAAAATTGCTGTGGAAATTTTTTTGAGCTGGTTTTGATGTCTGACTGTGGAAGATGAGAAGTACAGCACAGGTGAACTGACTGCTCCTGTCAGGAGCACTTCCATATTTACCTTTTCTTTGTCCTTAGTTTCTTTTTAGCATCTTACAAAGTGCCTGCAATGAAGAACAGATGATCTTAGAAAAAGGGACTCTGTTCCTATTAACAACTGAAAAAAGACCCAAACCTTCCCCAAGCTTTCTATAACCTTTTTCATTGGTATTGCTTGTCAATGTAAAGCCAATTGAAACGAATGGAATTACTTGTGGACTTGTGGGCTGAGATTTTAAATAATACCTAGAAAAATAAAAATGGGACCCCCTTGAATTAGAAGAGCATACTATAAGAAAAAAAAAAAAAAACTGAAAAAGAAAGGTCTTAAAAATAAACATCCATAAAAAAGTTGAGCTATTATATGAAAACTGATAAAAGATGCAGGTGTTATTTTATTAAGCATAGACAACAAAAAATAGTAAATCATAAAATTAACACTATAAAAATTATTAAAATGCAGTTAAACTAAATTATTCTCTATTACTTTCTTCAAATATTCTTATTTTTCAAATGCTTACTGAAATTCTCCATTAAATTCACAACTGAATGACTAGTTGACAGAATTTAACTTTTCTTTTTCTTACCACCTCCTTCCAAGTTAAAGTCGAATTTTATTTTTTGTTTTTCCTCATAAACTCTACCTCCCCAGTCTTCTCTTGCTGCTCTCAGAACTTCATTTAGTATGTTTGTTTTTTGCTTTATAACAATGATCACACGTGGGTGCTGAGTTTTATCATGGCCATTTAAAAAGATCTCTGTGTCATTTCACTGTGCGGTTTACCTAAAAAGCAAATCACAGAAAAGCTGATCTTATCTCCAGCCTCTCTCTTTTACCTCTACTTGCTATATTGCTTTGCAAATGTTACATGTTGTTAACTACAAGTCATTTTTGCTCCTTTAAGGGTTGTGTTTTCATTGAATACTGGCAAGACAACTCAAAAAATGAGCAAATTAAACTAATAATACTGCTGTTTAATTACATATCTAATTAAAATAGAAATTAATTTGCACTTTTGAAATTGACTTTGCAAGCCTTAAAAAAAACAAGCAACCCAAAACCAACAGAACAAAACAACCCTCCTGCCAAAGCCCTTAATTAAAAAAAAAAGCAAAATAATAAACCTCTCCATGACTGAAAAATTCTTTTTTTTTTCCTGCTTTACACAAAGTATAAGCAGTACTTTATAGTTGCAAACACAAGTCCATACTGGGAGACAGAAATCCACGTAACCTCAACAGACTCATAAATGCTTCTTTGGTAGGTTCTTTGCTTCCTTTTCTCCTTTTTCTTGTGAGTATCCTAGGGAATCAGTCTTACTTTACTTACGTTGCAGGACACAATGCCATTCTGAACTAGACTGGATAACAATGGTCACTTAGAAAAAGACTTCTTGTTTCAGCTGTGCTGGAGAAAAACCACAACAGGATGGTTGGAATAGATGATTTTAAAGGTCACTTCCAAGCCAAACCACTCTATGATTTTATGTTTAGTGGAGAAGCCAAAGGCAGGGAAATGGAAGTTTTTTGTAGCTCTGGCTGAATGGAGATAATTTTCCCCATAGCAGCCCTCGCTGTGCTGGGCTTTGTATCTGTAGGTAGAGCAGTGTCGAGAACACACAGTCTTTTTGGCTGCTGCTGGGTAGTGCTCCCATCAAGGCCAGCATTCCTCCTCACACACACCAATAAGCTGGGTGTGGGCAAGATCTTGGGAGGCAACCTAGCCAGGACATCCGGCCAAAACTGGCCAAAGGGATATTCCATACCATATGATGCCTGTTTGGCAATAAAAGCAAACAAAAAGGAGGAGGGAAGAGGGTGGCATTTGTTATTTACAATGTTTGCCTTTCAAAACAACTATGTGTAATGGACCCCTGCTTCCTGGGAAGTGTCTGGACATTGCCTGCTAATGGAATGAGAGAATAAAATCTTTTGTCTCCCTTTTCTTCCATGTGTGCATCCTTTCTTTTGGCTTTATTAAATTTACTCTTGACCAATGCAGTCTTTTTCCCCACACTCTTTCCTGCCAGAGGGCAGTGATGGAGTGGCTCGGTGGGCATGGGCTGTCCAGCCAAGCTCAATCGACTACAAGGAGAGATCAAGATAGCTCTTGGAGGATAAATCATGGGAAAATAGATGGATTAGGTGATCAAGGAACTGCCTGTGAGTAAGTGGATATTGGTTAATTCACTCTTGTGGCTGTGCCCTGTGCCTAATCAGTGCAGTCTGTGCTATCCTGTCTTTAAATTTCATTTCTAATGATTTCCCTGAATGAGAGGCTTTCTATTCTGTGTGTACGGTATGGCAGTGTGGGTGCCACCAACTGGAGCTGGGCTGTGGGTCACAGTGTCCCAGATGCGTGAGATGCTGGCAGCTGGATTGACCAGAGCTGTGTCTGTGTATTTACCAGTCAGTATCCAGCCAGGTTAGCTGGGGCAAAAGGCAAGTGGCTTAGAAGCCAGCTGCGTGTGTCCCTGGGAAAGAGATGAAGCCTGAAGGAATGAGCTACTAAATGGACAAAGTGTTCCAGGCTGTCTCCAAAGTGGCTGTGGAGTCTGGGGATTGATGGAAACCTCTAGGTGTGCCTCTCTGTGTAGGAAGTAACCCGAGACGAGAGGATTCAGGGCCAGTCACGGGGTGCACTGAGTGTCTAAGCTGAGTTATGGGAGGAATCCACATTGTGTCTGTGTCTGTGCATCTGTGTCTGTGTGTCTGTCTGTGTCTGTGTGTGTCTATTTGCAAACAGTGTCTGCACCAGCAGCCAGTTGGGCTGCAGGACTCTGGGGGTTTATTCGTTCTGCTGACACCTGTTAGAGGGACTAAGGATGCTGTATGGACCACGTGTGTTAGTCCAGCTACAGGAGGAAACACTGTCGTACGTGTGAAAATATTTCCCACTAAATGAGCTTCATCCTGTTCAGAGAAAGGCAGAGGATGAGGCCATTGGTGCAGTTTGTGCTTGTGCCCAGTGCTGTGTTTTCTCTTTGGTCATCTGTGTGGCCAGCCATGTGTACACGTGTGTTTTATGTGTGTGCCAGGGAGAAACCCTCTATCTGGACTCGAAATGCTCTCTGAAATTGACTCCTTCCAAGCAACCCATATTCAAATCTCACCAGTGAGGATACGTTGCTCAGCAGTCTGGAATTCTAAGAAGGAGTCTCTCTCCAGCTCCCTTCTGTTGCAGATATGCCACCATAAGAGAAATTAATTTTGAAAGTCATCACAAATACACAATATGGGTACACAGATATGTAGCCTGCTTGTTAAACACTCATATGAGACACCTGCATTTTGACTCATGACAGTGTTGCGTTCTGCAGGATCTGGTCATTCAATAGTGCCTGTACACTTTTGCTGACATGCTAAATTAAAGAAAAATTCTTGGGAAAAAAATCCTTGTGAATTTTTGGTGTCACTTTTACAGATCTGTTTAGAATATAAATGTATGGGCAAGTAAGTTTTTCAGTTTGGCTTGTGAAAATATGGAAAAATCTTGAAACTTCACCAGGGAGGTACCACAGTCTTAGGGGAAGGGTTCCAAATCAAACATTTCTAGCACTCTGTCGTGAGAGGCAAAATTAATGACATTTGCAGTAAATTTCTAATTTTGGTTCAGCTTATTATACTGAAATTCTGTTACAGTCAATAGGTAACAGACCATGGGGGTAGAATCAATAATATCTTGCTAACACAACTAATGTGTTACTACTTCCATAATGCAAAGTATCTGAATACAGAAAAGCCTAAGTAACAATACAGCTTAAATGTTATACAAAAAACCAGCCCTCAACCTACAATCTACCCCTCATGTTGCAGTTACTCCTTCAGTGTCCCTTTGGATCTTACAGTCAACACTGAAATCCTCCTCGAGAATGTGGGCCAGGACAGGGTGGAGACAAGCCCTGAGATCTTCACTAGAAGGAGCTGATGCTGGTGGTGGGCTGACTTTCTTCTCAGTCCCGGGGTTGCCTTGGATTTCTTTTTATATATTTTCCCATTCTCACCTGCTTCCTTCCCCCTGCTACCAGGGAGGAGAAGAAAGCTGCCACAGAGATCCCCCAAATCCCTGGGAGTTGTTTGCCCAGCTAGGACTGCCTGGGGCTGTCAGTCCCTTCCCCACCAGGGCTCACCACAGCCTGACAGCTGCCCCTGGCAGTGGCAAAACCATATTTACAGGTCTATGAACTGCTCTAGTTTCAGGTTGTAAGTTGGTTTGAGGCATAAATTGGTTTGTATACCACATTTCAACTAACATGTATCAAACTTCATACAGCATTGAAACGTATTTGCATTATTTATCTGTATGTGGCTTTAAAAGATTTTAAATCCTCTCAGAATAGTAAACCGATTTATATAAAAATTATTTAGCCTTCTTTAGGGGTATAAAATTACATGTAAAAGAATGCAAAATTGTTATAGTTCCTTTAAGTTATTTTGGTTTGGGTATTGAGTCTTGAACTGCAAGTAAATTAGCTGCCCATTGTTCTATGATGATAATAGTTCAAGTCAGCTCAGGTTATGTTAACAGGCACCTAAAACAATACCAGGGAGACAAAAGGAGTCACACTGATTTGGCATTAGAATGTGGTCCAAGTATACAAAAGAAAGATCAGCTGCAAGAGTTTAGCTCTTTTCTAACAGTGAACATAAAATTTAAAGGGTCAGTAATTGTGTTTTTGTAGGTGCACAACATCTGATATAAACCTACTTACCATGTCAAGTTGTAACATAATCTGGTATTAATTGCACTGTCAGAACTCTGGAATGTAAGTATAGCTAATGCTTCAAATTTGCAATTTTAGGGAAAATCTGAAGTCTGATATATGTAAATAGTAACATACGGAACAGTAATACAGCAAGTAAAATTCCTAGAAATATTACTGGTTTAATATATTTGCATTAAAAATATGTTGTCATGATTTTAAAATTAAGAAAAAAAGATCTTTATCAGCAGCAGTATTTAGAATGTCTCACAGAGAGGCATTTGATTTGGCAGGAGAAAAATGGACATGAGAATTGTAGTTCTTACTGATCCAAGACAAAGATTTCTGGCTGCAGGCAGAGCAGTCCATCGGTAATTTCACACCATGCTGTGTTTACACATAAATTTCTAGCTTTGCCTCCTTTGACTGTTTTATGAGAATTCTTCCATGTTCTAGCTCACAAATATACGTCAAACCAATACACTGAAAAGAGAACAGACTACGCAAACTGATTCTGATATTGCC
This sequence comes from Struthidea cinerea, assembly GCA_013397865.1. NCBI lineage: Eukaryota > Metazoa > Chordata > Aves > Passeriformes > Corcoracidae > Struthidea > Struthidea cinerea. The sequence goes on along the minus strand of VZTI01000341.1, from coordinate 13,050 downwards.
TTTTATTACTCCAAAGAATAGACACAAATCGTGCAAACACAGGGACTCTTGAAGCTTCCACCATCAGCCAGATGGCTGCATCTCTATTATTCACTCATCTCTCCTAAAGCACATGCGATCTCAGAGGCTCAAAGATTCAATCATTATTCAGGAAATTGTGAATGTCTTGTGGGTGCTTGAGGTTTCTTTGCAGCCTCCCCAAAATAGCTCTAAACATAACTCAGGCTTATATCAAATCTAAGTAGTAAATTAAATAGTGGAATAGTAATAGGAAAAATGATTGGGCCATCCTAAAGGAACCAAAAGTATTTCTCTTACTGAACTACATTACGTGCTTATCACGTTAGACAATGAACACACATCTGTGTCAAGGGTGTTATCTCCATTCAAAACCAAATTAATGTATTTTGAAGAAAGATGCACTACTACTTGCTATAAATATGATTTCTAAGGGGAAAAAAAGGCAATTAAAGTCATCAATGACAACATTATATTTTGTACATTTGATAGGAAGCTGCATTCTGGACTGATAGATTGGCCTGGACTTCATTTATTTCATTTTGCTTTTCTCTGCCTCTGAACCTGTTTCTGAAGGAACTGTCAACATCTGTCTCTGCATTCGGGCCCCCCGTTATCCCTGATAGATGTGAGGAGGCAGGTTCACACACAGAGATAACAGGAGTGGCAGCAGCTCTAACACCCAGAGCACACCCAGGACGATGCTGTGAGAACCCAAATTTATTTAACAGCTCCACCATGTGGTTCTGCAGCACCAGGCCTGAAACTCACCCGTAAAAATGATTGAATGGCTAAAAACCACGTTCGTGTTTTGAAACTGATGTCTTACTAACAGAGGAATCGAAGCTACTGCATGTGAGTTGTTAATTTTAAAGGGAAAGTAATGCCAGTGTCTCCACAGCAGTATGTTGGCTGTTATAAATTTTCAGTAATTACTCACCCATCTTGAAGACTTAGTAATCCTGAACTTCCAATAAGCAATACATCTTTTTAAAGGTTTCAGGACATTACAGAGAAGGGTTCATAAAGTACTCTGAAAAAGTTTTAGGAATATATTTATCATCACCAACCCATTAGCTCTATGCCACATTTTTTGGTTAAAATTATATAGGAGAGTAATAAGAGTACTGCTTTTCTTCAACAATGGCATCTACTTCAGTAATGCTGTTAAGAAGTGCCTTTTTTCAAGTCACAGTATATTTTCTGGAACTGCTTTAAATTACTTTTTTTAGCCTCCTAAGATGACAATCACAAGAAAATATTAAGTACATATAGCAAATATTAAGTACATATCTATGAAAATAGAATTACTTTTAAAATGGTAGGAAGACCTATTACGTTTCACACAGACCTATTACATTCACACAGAATGGGAAACTTCCAATTATTCTGTCCCACATCATAGAATCATAGAATACTTGGATCCTGGATATGAAGAGGCCTTAGAAATTACTCAGTTCCAACTCCCTACCATGGGCAGGGACATCTTCCACTATTCCAAGTTGCTCAGAGCTCCATCCAACCTGGCCTTGAACTCTTCCAAGGATGGGAAAGGCACAGGTTCTCTGGGCAACCTGTGCCAGTGCCTCACCACCCTCACAGGAAAAAATTTCTTCCTAATATCTGACGTAAACCTACTCTCTGTCAGTTTGAAGCCATTCCCCCTTGTCCTGTCACTCCAGGCCCTTGTAAATAGTCTCTCACCATCTTTTTTTGTGGGCTCCCTTCAGGTACTGGAAGGACACAATTATGTCACCCTGAAGCCTTCTCTGTTCCAGGCTGAACAATCCCAGTTCTCCCAGCATTTGCTCGGAGAGGCAAAGGTGCTCCATCCCTCTGATCACCTTGGTGTTCTCCTCTGGCCTGGCTCCAACAGGTCCCTGTCCTTCCTTTGCTGGGCTCCCAGAGCTGGATGCAGCACTGCAGAAAGATGTAAGGCAGCAGCAACTACACCGTCTCTAAAGAGGGGATAGAAGTGAAGCAGGACACTTGGTGTAGCAACAATGTCTGGAATAAAAGCCACTGAAGGTTTTAAGTAAACAAAGGCACCCTTAGCAGTACATACTGTGCTATCTGATAGACAATTTGAGGAAGGGGATGCGCTAGCAGGAGGTGGGATGTGCTCTGGGCCCTGTTGCGGTTGTACGTACGCTGAGAATCATTAAAATGGTGGTATTGAGGGGGATCTGTACAGAACTGTGACACAACCATCTTGTGCAGTAAACATATTTGAGCAAAGGACTTTTAAGTGTTAAAAAATCCAATAGTTCTATTTGCTTTCTTTCTTAAATGTATTAAGCTAGATAATAGGCCAGTTAATAAATCATATTATATCTATGGCAGCACTGCAATCTCTGAGCTGCATGGTGTATCTCTTTGCGAATAGCCCGGAAAAAGTTCCAAGCATGGCTAGACAGAAAGCAACCTAAGCTAAATCCATTGCTGATACAACAATTTCTGAAAAAAACAGTGGTTTTTGAGTGAGAAATTCACAAAGCCCAGTGTTCTGATGCCCTAACTGGAAAGAAAGGTGGGAATGCATAAATACATACAGCACCATCAAACTATTGCCCAATTAAAAGAGATTGTAGAACTATGTGCACTACTTGCCTGTACTCTGTGGTAAGTGTTCCTAAACCAGAAATATCCTCAAAGTACAACATGGGGCTAAGTAAAATTGTTGCTCATAAACAAACAACAAAATATATCAAAATAAATTTCCAAATGTGATTTAAGTTAAATACCCCCCCCCAAATAAAATGAAGTTCTTCAACCACTGAACAGCCTTAACAGCCATGAAACGATAGTTACACAATCCATTAAAGGCTTGAACAGCACAGTCTGACACATGAATGCATTTTTTCTAAACCCCAGGCAGTCCTATTTGTAAACAATCATAGAAACAGTTATTAGTCTTTTACTGTGGATTGTGCATGGAGAAGCCAAAGATGTGTAATATACAATTAACATAAGAATAAATTAAATGTATTTGATCAAATAAATTGAAATTTACTGTTAAATTTGTAATGAAAAAATATTTTCAAAGCTGTTATGATAGAATTCATATACCAGTTGTCTGCACACAAAGTAGAAGTATCCCTAATGTCGCTGTTATGTCCGACACGCATAAAGAAAATGACATAGAGTCCAGGCTTATGAACAAATGGATATGCTTTAATAATTTTCTAACTACTTTTATAGGATAGATCGCAAAAAGTGTGTTGAATGGCAATAGGTAATTGGTTCCTCGGCCATCCACCCCTTGAGAGGATTGGCCAAGTCCTAAGATACCTATTCCAAAATATTTTCAAAGTCAAAACCATAACAATCTCGCAAAACAGCCTGCGGGTGCAAGAAGTTCATGAAACTGTGACCTTGTTTAAAATAGTTTACATAGGAAAGACAGTCTTCTCACAGAGTATTGAGAAAAGGCTGAAGAATTTCTCCACTTCTAGCTTTTTAGCACCTACACCCTACATAACTGATTTTTTTCTTTAACATAAGTCTAACATGATTCCAAATCACGGGATCCTTTTCTTCTGGTCATTGAGCTAGTTATGGGAAATTCATCCATTTTTTTCAGAGCATAATTAGCTTGTACTATTAAATTGTGATTTTAATTTAAAAAAATATAATAAACTGTTATGTTTATAAAATTCACAGAAAAAAACTCCTGCAGGTAGCTAGCAGGTATAATGAAAACTGTGTGGAAAAAAAGAATTATTTTTTTAAAAAGTGTCAAGCTCCAGTCTCTATACACAGTTAAAGAGAAGGGACAGAACACTGACTTGACAAGCGACACGATAGCAGAGAGTAGACACACAACTAGGCTCTAGGCAGAAAAAGACATTCACTATCTTTGAAAGTTTCTTCAATCCAGAAAATCCTGTGTTACTAGCAGCAGAATGCTGGGGGAAAAGAAACTGTGCTCTTGTAGTTTAACCCCGCAGGCAGCTGAACACCCTGTGCTCACTCCCCACAGTGTGAGCGGGAGAGAATCAGGAAAATAAGGTAAGTAGGACAGCAAAGGAAGGAAAAATAATAATAGTGGTAAAGGAATACACAAACCAATTGGAACACAATGCAATTGCTCCCCATTGGGGGATCGATGCCCAGCCCTTCCCCAGACAATGAGCTGCCACCCCCCTGCCAACTTCTCCAGGTTTATTGCTTGGCATGATGTATGGACATATCCCTTTGGACTGTATGGCTCTGCTTCCTCCCAGCTTTTTCTGTTTCATGTCAAAATCAGCTTGACAAAATCAGAGGATTTGGATTATTTCCTTCCCTTTTTCAAAAACTTCTGCTGTGTTTCACCACAGAGTGATGTAAATCAGGTGTTCTGGATGTTTATCCTGTTCCACTGCACTCTGGATCAGTCCATGGGAGACAGCAGGGCTGTGTTTCCACCTTTGGGGCCGCTGATTACAGGTATAATGCCCTTCTGGGTCCTTGAAGCACCCTCTGCTGAGGTGTTCTATGCCAAGGATACACAGTCTCTGTGCCAGTCACTATAGGGTGTTTCAGCCATTCATTTATGGCCAGGCTGATTTTAATCTCCAACAGACTCTGCTGTTCCTGTCATTTCAGAAATACAGTTGGGTTCTGCCCCTGCACAGCTTGATCTCATTAGTATTGACTAGAGCCTTATGTTCCTGTGGGTCTGATGTGCCAGGCCATCGGATCCACACAGTCCAGGAAACACGGTTGACCTCTTTCTCAGTTGACTGAAGCAGGACCCCTCTAGTCCTGGTCATAACATTTGTTACTCACTTCTTATAAATACAAATAAGAAGTGCCTTCATTAAGATCAGAAGTAAAACCAGCTCTTCTGCTCTGGGGAATTGCCCATGGGGAACAGTTCACACGGATCTGAAGCAGCAGTTTTTGTGGAACAGCCCCCTTTTGTGATTATTTTTCTTTTCAACTCATGTACCAGTGACTCTAGGATTGAGTTAGGTTTTCCATCCTACTTCCTCACGTTCTCTTTGTGGACACACAGGTAAAACCACAGGCTCAGTAGGCCTGGGCCAGATCCCAGCATTTGGCAGAAATTTCTGTGTCTCTGGAATTGACAAGATGACAGCATACTTTTAAAAAATTGCTGGTTGTTTCCAGATTCTGCATTTGTTTAGGGATGACATTTCAGAACACTGGAGGTTGTTAAGTACTTCTTCATACTGTACCACACACCCTGACACTTATAATTATCCAGCCTTGGGGCAGATCTCTAGGTGTTATTGGTTAACCTTAAACAAGACCTGACACACATTCAGGAGACATAGCAATAGGAACATCCCAAGGATATTCAAAATTTTCAGGAGTTATTTTAACTAGCTTGGAGGAGAAGGCGAAGGGGAAGAGGAAAGACAGGCAAAAAATGTCCCTCCTTGTCTCCCCTATAAATTGGTTCCTGAAGCAGAGGGATGGCATCAGTGCTGAGTACAAATACCAGATTAGTGTCGTGACTAGTAATTTTATCACACTGTAAGCCAGTGTTACACACACAGTACAGCAAAACAATAACCCTAATCCAGGCCCTGGAGGTGCTAAAGAGCAAGTCTTACAGAACGTGATTCTGAGAACAAGCACAACTCTGAGAGCAAATAAATAAAAATCATGACCACAGATTATTAAACTAAAAAAATGGATGCTCATAGCAAATTTGTTCTAACATGGTCTGGTTAGATCTGTCATTATCTCTACCCTTTGTGCTGCATGTTGGGTGCCAAAAAGGACTGGTTGTGTTTATACACTACATAGCCATTTTTTCACTCTCCCCAGGTCGAATGAGCAGAGAATAAGAAAGTCTCATGGGTTGAGATAAAGACAGTTAAGAAAGGAAAAATAATATTAATGATAAAAGAATATACAAATCAATTGATGAACAAGGAAACTAATCACCGCCCGCTGAGCGATGCCCAGCCTGTCTCCAAGCAGGGAGTCACCACCCCCCAGCCAGCTTTCCCCAGTGTTATCATTCAGCATGATGCCATGTGGTCTGGGATAGCCCTCTGGTCACTTGGGATCAGCTGTCCCAGCTGTGTCCCCTCACAACTCCTTCTGCATCCCCAGCCCACCTGCTGGCAGGGCCGTATAAAACAGAACGTCCTTCACTTGGGGTAAACACTGGGGTAAAACCTCAACAACAGAAGCATTGAGGTGTTATCAACATTATCCTCATCTTAAATCGAAGCCACTGCACTGCTACAGATACTAGGAAGAAAACAATGCTATCCCAGCTGAAAGCAGGACAAGAGTGTTGTGAAGATTTGTTTATACTCTTTTATTTTTATCCATTTTAATTAGCAATTTTATTTCAAAAAGTCCATTTCTTTAGCTTCTGCTTAGATAAAAATAGATTTTCAGATTAAAAATATTTGGGGGGTATTGTCTTTAAGAGAAAAATGTCAATTGATCCACATTTGACAGGCAGGCTCAACTTAGGGTCCTGTCCAGCTTAACCTGAAATATATAGAGCTATGACTTTTTAAGAAATGTATACAAATAGCACCTATTTATTTCAAACACATTGATTTTGTGAATTCTGGCACAAAAAAAACCAAAAAACAAACAAACAAAAAAAAAACCAAAACCAAACCAAGCCAAAACAAAAAAAAACAAAAAAAAACCAAAAAACCAAAAACAAAAAAAAAAAAAAAAAAAAAAAAAAAAAAAAAAAAAAAAAAAAAAACAAAAAAAACAAAAAAAAAAAAAAAAAAAAAAAAACCAAAAAAAAAAAAAAAAAAAAAAAAAAAAAAAAAAAAAAAAAAAAAAAAAAAAAAAAAAAAAAAAAAAAAAAAAAAAACCACACCAAAAAACACTTCCAGGTAAAACTAAAAAAGCAAATCATTGCACATCCAGAAAATAAAGTGTATTGCTTACAAAAACAGCAGTGCTGAAGGAAAAAATTGGTATAAACAGGTTGCACTGTTCACAGTTTAGTGTTTCATATTTCAAAAGCAAAACATCATCAATATTAGTAAAAAAAGAAAAAGAAAATGAAATCATGACCTCTTAACTTGAGAGGCTGCAGTGTTACAAGTTAAGCTGTGAATTGGCCAGTTACCAGATGCCTGGTAACACAGCAAAACACCAATCATCCAATTTATAACCCAGATGGGACAATTATGCAAAAATGCTTTGAAAATTATATGATTAAAGGCCAAGATAATACATTAAAAGAATCCATATGGGCTTTAGCTCAAGCAGACAACAACAAATGATTCTTACAAGTCTACAAACAAGCAGCTGAGGTGACCCATGTATCAATTCAAAGTTTACTCACAAACTAAATGTGAAAATGACCTTAGCTTTTTGTATCATTAAAAAGTGGATTTTCACTCCTAACAAACATTCTGCTGTCAGCTATATCATGAAACACAACATTTAATTTTTTCCAATGTTCTAGTATGTATCCAGTGTGAAACTATATGAACTGATGTAAAGTTGGATTTTTTAAAAAAATTTCTGGTATAAAATGCCCAGTGATGTGGGACTATAACATTGATAGCAAGAGTGCATAACACATATTAGCCTGCTGTAAACTGTGTATTTGCCTCCACATATACAAACTTACTTCATTTTCAAATTCGAGATTAGTTCTCAACTTATCTCCAGCTTCAAATAAAAGACTGTAGATATATTTTTATTACAAAGAGACAAAACAAACAAAACAAAACAACCTTCTGCTTGTTACTCCATCAAAATTCATAATATAATCCAGGAATTAAACTGTGAAGCAGAGTCAAAGGGATTGATAACAATGAGCAGATAGGGGAAAAAAAACAACAAACATGGAAATATAATGAAAGAATTAAAACACGTGCCAAAATTGATGATTATATCAGAGAATACTAATGAAATCAGCTGAAGTGTAAAGAAGAACCATAGAAAAATCATACAGAGCAGATGGAGTGTGTAAGCAAATAGTTGGCTTTTGAGAATACTTGTAAAGAATGTGATGCTGGGGTGCTGCAATGTGCCACTGAGGTTATTGAAGGCTGCAGAGGCTTACATGAAACACTAGACATTTTTAGAAAAAGGATTGGCAAAATACCATTACCAGCAAAGTACTGGAAAAATGCTACCCTACCCAGAGCTTTCACCTGTCACAGGGGAATTCAGAGATTCTCAAGAACAGAACCATTCAGCGACACAGAATTTCAAAGTTAATGGCCGAGAAGGTGTGCAGAGCAGGGAGGCTGCATTTCCCAACGCAAGGTTTCTAGTCTGTGACACACTCTCACACAGTGTGCAGAACACAAACAGGCCCCCACAGCCCAGCTGCGAGCCCGGGCAAAGTGCACTCGCTTCCAACACTTCCACCTGCGTGCCAGCAATCTCTGGGGCCGGCTGGATGGCTTCCACTCCTGCAAAGTGGAAGGAGTGGAAGGAGTGAAGGAGCCACCGTCTCCTTCAGTGGCTTCAATGACTCAACAAACTTCTTGGGTTTTTCCTCCCCAAACACTTAACATCTGACCAGGATACAATCACCTTTGTTGGTAATGTCATATCAGCCAATTTCCTGGAAACACAAACAGAAGGAAAATGTGAGCAGAGGAGCGTGTGTAAGAAATCTACTGTCTGTTTTGCGAAAAGAATGAGCTCATTCAATGTCCCGGGGAGACTCCAAAATCACAAGACAGTATCAACACAGTTTATGCTCCATGCCAAAATTTTCAATTAATTTTTATAAATTTTAGGAGTATAAATTATTTCAAATCACATAAGGTTTTTTTCCATTTCCTTGAGAGACAGCCCCAGGGTGGATATTGTGTGATCAATGTTCCTTGCTGACAACCAGAAGGATTTTCAGCTCAGAAAAGTCATGATTTATGGAAAAAATAATTACATAACTAATATGGGAATAAAAAAACCCACCAAACCCCTTAAGTACAGGAAACTGCTTGTGGAAGAGATGTGCAAACCTCTTATTTCACACCCTAAGAGTAAGCATTTTACTTTCCAAACCTAATTTTATCCAAATTACAGAGTTTGAATTGCAGCAGCCCCTGACTAGTTGTCCTCTCTGGTCACAGGAAGCTCCTTCTTCACCCATCAGGTCTGACAGTCTGTAGTCTGCTCTTTACTTCAGCCCCCCAGCTCTCTACACTATTTGAAACTTTTTGTCTAATCAGGCTCTGTTATATCCCAGGGGCAAGAATGATCTCCCTTTTCCTTGAAGAAGGTCTACCTGGTCAAGTCACCTGAAGAAAAATAGGACAACTGTGAATGACAGTGGATAAAATAAATGCCGTACTTCTGTATATAAAATGGTTCTGAAAAACTATGTTCAGTATAAATACAGTATCAATGCAATATTCAAGGACAAGAGTTCAAGCTAAACCTGAAAAATTAATAAACTTTTAGCATTATTTCTACTTCTTTGGACCTTCATTGTAGTTTAGTGTATCAATTAAAATATGTAAACTCTTTGTGAACATGTTCCAACTGTTTAAAATTATTTTTATCATTAGGAAATTTGTTTAAGGACTAATTTGGAACTAGGACATCTTCAAAGCTTATGAATAATTTAACAATCAATTTTAAAAATTGAACCTTCAGTTTAACTGACTCAATATTTTTATTTACACAGTTTTTGGGGTTTTTTTTAGGTTATTAGTCCACTTTAAAGGTTACGTAAAGCAGAACAAAGAGCAGGGAAGCAGTATATTCCATAAGGTTTACGGTCCTTACACCAAAATGCCAAATAGCAGAGCAAATACAACAAAACTATGTGATCTCTTAACAAGTTCTGCATAATGTATTGCCTAGTGGAGATCCCAGCAGTCAATGTTGATGGTGGAAAATTTATGATCTTACTGATTATAGAAGTTGGAGCTTTGGTTAATAAATGAAATGGATATTCAGGAGATAAATTGCTTGCACTCATCTTGCTTTTGTCGAGTAAACTGAACAGCACTTTTAGATGTACCCTGTGATCTGAGGACAAGGGGGAGAGAACACTGACATTACAATGAAACAGGTACATGGAAAGGAAGCACAGGAGAATAAAAACCAGAATATGAAGCGTGGTGGATTCAAGTTTTGCTACTGCTACTGGTGGCAGTGACAAAAGTTGAATATAATGAATTCATCTGAGGGAAGTGAATACATCTTAGCTCTATTTTACACCACAGCATTAGTCAATTATGCTTATCATGTGTTTAAAGGTGGTTTACCTTGTCTACCTGCCAGATGCCCAGCCAGCCACTGTCACTCCTCTCATCAAATGGATAAGGAGAGAAAATAAGATGGAAAAGCACGTGAGTTGAGATAAAGACAGGAACATCTCTAACTGATTGCCACAATGGGCAAAGCAGACTAAACTTGGGGAAAGTAATTTTGGTTTATTGTCTATTAAAACAGATTTAAATGGTGAGAAACAAAGACAAAAGCTAAAACACCTTTCCCAATCCTTCTTTTTTGTTGTCCTGTAAACCTGATACAAGCTGTAATGAGCAAATACAAGAACTTGAGGGTGAAGCGGCATCACCCTAATCCCAAAAAGCTTGCAGAGCTGGGTCCTGAGGCCTTTCCCAGCCCATGTTACATCCCTACAGCTGATGCCAAAGTAGCTGAAGCACATGTAAACCTGTCCCATCTCCCACTCTAATGATGAAACTAAAAACATTGGAATTCTGTCTTGTTCCTTTCTTATGGACCTTTTGGCATCTCAGGGACATGTATCATCATGGTCAGTCTGGCTCAGTGACCACGTGTCAATCACAGCTTTTCAAGATAATTTGTAGTTCCCTGAGCAAGTGTGACAGATTGTGAATTGGAGATGAAAATTTACTATCCATTGCAACCATGAAGTTCAATCTTTAGCATCTGTAACCTCAACAAAGCCAAACTCAAACCAGACTTTAAAGGTTTCCCTGGCACCTTCACATCGTGTGTCCAGACAGATGTTTAATGTCTCAGTTGGGGACTTCTACACAGATTTGACTGGGGGGCTGTCAATCAAATTTTAATATCTGATATTATATCCTTACTTTATTCCCTCTGTGTTTAAAGCTTCATTTCGCTTTCATAGACCAAAACTGTCATCTTAAGAAAATGGTAGATGCTGTTATTATATGTTTGCTCTTCGGAAATTTTGTTAATTTATGTGTTTGCTCCTAGGAAATTTCACTTATTTATGTATTATTTGCTGAGAAGCAGTTCAAGCTTGCAGGTTCCTGGAGACCCGTATTTATCCCTAGTACCAGAAAAGTCCAGGACTAAGTCCTGCTGACCTACCAGAGAAAATCTAAAAGCGATGAAAGAATATAGGGGCAAATGTTCACTCTGTCTACTGAATACAGAACTGTCTTAATGCTTCTTATTAAACTTTTTATCTCCCACAAACATGAGGGACAAGCAGGGAGAATTCTGAACATGTGGCTTGTCTGTATTCGTTTTTCTTTAGTAGCAAATTTGCTTAGTGCAGAAGAACTGGATACAAGTATCTTAGAAGTCAGTCAATACAGTTTTAATCATAGCTAGAGAAGATTAAAATTAAATCAAGTGTCAGAGCATTCATTACATTTTGTGTGGCATTTTTACTTCCCCTTATTAGAACAGCTTGATTTCATCAGAGGGAGCTTGTGCTCCTATAGCTCTGGATATTTTTAAGCATGAACTTTTTTTCCTCCCCCTACTGAGAGTGTATTGTTTAGTGTTTACATGGCAAGATCTTGATAGCAGAGCAGGGGCTGCAGGGGTGGATTCTGTGAGAAGACACCAGAAGCTGCCCCTATATCCCACAAAGCCAGTTTTAGTGGCTCCAAGAGGGACTCGCTGCTGGCCAAAGCTGAGCCAATCAGTGATTTTGTAATGTCTCTGTGATAACACATTTGAGAACTGGAAAAAACCCAAACAATGAAAAACCGAAGCTGAAAGAGGGCAGTGAAAATACATGAGAGAATCAACTCTGCAGACATTCAAGTCAGTGAAGGAGCAGCGGGAAGAAGTGCTCCAGGCACTGGAGCACAGATTCTCTTGCAGATCCTGGAGAAGACCAGGTTATCCCCCTGCAGTCCATGGAGGATTCCACATTGGAGCAGGTGAGTCCATTCTGTAGACAGCGGCAGCACATGGATCTTCCACGGAGACAAGCAGGATTTCTGGTAGGATCCTTGAAGGATCCATGCTTGAGGAAACCATTCCTAAAGGACTGTAAACTCTGGAAAGAACCCATGTCAAAACAGTTTTTGAAGAACTGCAGCCTCTTGGAAGGTGTCAGAGACTGAAAATAGTTCATGCCTCAAACATTGATATAAAATTTTGCTCATTATATAAAGAAGCTACCACCAGAGAAGCCTCCCTGAAGACTGGGACTTTGAACTGAAAGTCAAACTGTTGCTTAGATAAAGGGAACCCCATTGTTCAATCATCCCCGGCTGAGTTTGGGGTGGGGGGAGAGCACAGCTCACAGAAGCCAGGTTTACACAGACCACCCCCCCCAAGTCGAGGCAGGGGGGCAGGGGGGCAGGGAGGAGGTTTCGGGTACGTGGCGTAACCTCTGGTCAGAGGCACTCAACACCCATCCTCGGTTACACAAACCGGCCCAGCTGTGGAAGCCCCGACCCCACAGGCCACATCCACGGGACTTTCACGTGAGAGGCTTTGCACCACAGAACTGCACGTGATGCAACAGGTCCAGAGTCAGCTGTGAAAGACTGCCCCCCTCCCCCAGGGGGACATGCCTGGATATTGCTACCTGGCTCGAGGGTATATAAACCCATCGGATTCTGTGTTTTCCGGGGGAACCTGCACCACCAAGAAGACCAGCTGGAGGGGATCAATGGAACATCGTTGGGATACACGGAGTGGTGATATTTTCCTTATTCTGTCCCTGTCACTCTTCCGGTCCCTCCCACCTATTTTCTACTTCTCTCTTTCTCTCCTTCTAGTATTTACCATAAAATAAAACGCTGACTATTCTCACTTGCATTTGGTCTCATTTGCACATTAATTTGGGCAGAAGCAATTCGAAGACCCTTAAAAATGGATTGTAACAGTGTTACAATACACAGACTCCCA